>CM059209.1:28551200-28761200 GCA_030347435.1 Clarias fuscus
CTCTTAAAAACTCTGATATGTCACCCGTAATGTTGTGTGCATTGCAATATTTTACGCAAAACTGTGCTGTTACTCTGCTAATTAAACCTTCACACTCTGCTCTTACTGGTGGAATGTGCAATCAATGAAGATTGGCCACCAGGCTGGTCAAATTTAGCTATGAAACCTCCAACACTAAATTGGTCAGTGTTTCAGTTTCATTGTCCAACCCCTGTATATATAATGTATACCACTCACCGACCTGATCATCTTCATCATCTTCACTATTATCATCCTCACTGGTTCATGCCTTAGATTTGATGTTTTTTGTTTTGTTTTGTTGTTTTTTTCCCTGGAATTATTCATACTGTATGTCACTGTGTGGCTTAATAAACAACATCTGAAACTGGTTAGGTACAGGGACTTGACTGAAATCCAGAGCCAAAAACGCCAAAGTGTGAAGAACTATTCGTCAAGACTACATTATAAATACAATAAAGTCTGGCTCTTTGGAAGCAAAATATGAAGAAATGTGGAGTATTTCAAGACTTCTGCACAGGATTGTATATTTTTCAATAATGAACAAAATAAGCAAAGATCCACCAAAGTTTATTCTCGCTATGATTTAAGATAATCCATATTGTCCGATATGGGTGCCAATATTTACACCGGAGTTTGGTTACTTATTAAGATGTATGCTCTCATTTAATGCATGCTAATGTTTTGCATAATTGTAGCTATTATTTTTTATTTGTTTTTGTTTATAACTTGTCTATTATTCCTGAATATTAACTAATATACTAAATAATGAGTTATGACACAAGCATAACATTGATTAATAATTTAAATAACAATTGAAAATGGGCTTTCAAAACATATTAAAATCAAACACTAGGCAAAATGCTAGAAGGAAAAAAAATAGATAAATTATTGTACAGTAACGATGTACCATTTCTTACCTTAACTTCACATTTCTTGTGGCAAGCCAACCGGCACACTGCAAGACACAGAGAGAGAGAGAGAGAGAGAGAGAGAGAGAGAGAGAGGATAAACCCAAATTGAGTTAATTTTTACTTCACAAATGATAAATCAAAGCATTATCAAATGCAATTAAATCAGAGGTTTAATAAATCAGAGATATGCTTCACATGGACGGCTCCTCCCTAGTGCTGCAGCTTGTTTACTCTCAGCACACAGTCAAATATAATTTGCCATTAGTGCCGTGACACTGCCCAGACCAAAGGCCCTGTTTCTCCTTTTTTGGCTGCTCATAATCAAACATTGCGGTCAGGCTCATGGCCAGTTCTTACTGCACAGATCAACTCACAATCGTCTTTTAATCCCGCTGCTCCAAGATGCCTCAAGCATCACAAAGCATGAGCGATGGACCACAGGCAGTTTCTGCAGTCCATGGCCTGGAGAGTTGATAGTGGGGATTTAATACTGAAATAGTGCTTATCAGTATTTAGCCCTCACAAGTATAAATATTAGGACTATTCACAAATTAGGTAAGCCTTATGCAAGGAACAGGGGTGAGATCCCATTCTGACCTTGGACTAATCTCAATATGCTCAGTATGGACAATTACAAACAATGTTTATCTTGAGGAGATTTAAAAAAATCTATTTTGGCACATTTGTCACATTATATTATAGAAGTGTACATCAAATTACAGAGACTTTGGCATTATCATTTAAAAATGTAAAATAGCTGATTTAACATGTGATAAAACAGTAAAGACTCCTGAAGAAACTGCATGAATTTCATGAATTCCATTCCAGATATCAAATGATTTGTTGTTTCCTGCAGCCTCAGAAAAATGTGAAAGCTTCATTAGTCATTTTCCCCCATTCCGCTGGCTATTTTAAACCAATTGTGTTATTATCTAGTGTCTATTCTGTGATGCTATAAACAGTGCCACCATATACGTACTATGCAAAGTAAAAAAAAAAAAAAAAAAAGGACAGATGGCACATTTTCATTGTAAAGAAATATCAAAACAGTATGTTTTGACAGCTTATGGAGATATAGAAGAAAATGTAAAAACAGAGAGAATGTATTCTCTCTCTCGCTCTCTCTCTCTCTCTCTCTCTCTATATATATATATATATATATATATATAAAATATTACATTTAATACTAATACTGTATATACACTGTATATGGGGAAGAATCAATTCGGTTATGAATTGCTATCTGTTCAGCCTCAGATTTAAACGATTCTGTGCAGAAGCTTCCAAGTGGCACAACAGACATGCATTTTTATGGCATTGCAACACTGCTAGCGCTAATTAGTTGAAAATCACGTGCGTTAGAAGCCACGTACAGCCGCATGCTCATAGCCACTCAACTCGCACACACTGTCAAGTTGTCTTTTTAGACTCTGGAGACATTTGAGGAGGTAAAATGTTGCAGTTTCTTTATAATCCTACAGTACAGATGGTGCACTTATAATATAACATATACATATACATATAAATATATATATACACATATTTACACATTTTCAACCCCTCTGGTAGGAGTGAATTATTTGCCAAGTTTGTTTAAAAATAATAATGACAGAGACACGTTGTGCTCAGCAAAAATGTATTGTAAAAATAGTATTTTTATTTTTTGCTTAGTTTAATTTAAAGTTAATTATTAAACTCTTGTATTTGAAGCTCCTTTGTGCATAGAAACAAAGCAAAATGAAAAGAGAGAGATAATGGTGCTTTGCCAGTTCCATCTTTTGAATCCACAATATTTTGTTTTGTGCTTGATGAATGTGCTTTCGGCCCATTTTAGATTGCAGCTTATTGAACAGACATGACTAATGTGATTTCATACACAAAAGTGTTTAAAAGTTGCATGGTAGTGGTACTGTATGTGCACATGTACGTGTGTTTGTGTGTGTGTGCGTATATGAGAGATGTTCATATATCCTCAAATTTCATGGCCCCTTCTGAATGGATCCTCTGTGGCTGAAAATGTTAGCTGATCTCAACTTGACAGTGAAACTCCAACACCCAGTAAGGCAGGGAGGGAGGCAAGGTCTCACATCACGTCTCTCATCTCCCTGCCCTTTTCCCCTTCTCACTACCATCCACCCATGGATACACACACGGCAAACACCGTCCGGCACATACACACTAGACGCACTGTTCTCTTTAACTGAGATGTCATTTCACTGACAGGGGAGGACCTTGAGCAACAGAAGTTCCACATTCGAAGCTGAAATCCCCTTGCCAAGGTGGTGAAATGCCCCGAAGCTCCACCCGCTGGTTCTCAGAATCAGAACACCAGAGAATATGAGGCCTTAGGAGGGGCAAACTGCAATGGTTGGCTACAGTAGACAAACTGCAGTAGCTACTAGTATATATAGTAGCAAAGAACTTTTTGCAGCATTCTTTCCTTCTCTTACTTCTAGTCCAGGATAAGGCTATGCTCAGCCCTCGACTTAAACAATCATGGAGAAAAAGCACATTGGAGGCCTTCGGTAATGCATTTCAAAGCACAGCACAAAAAGTAGTGTATCACCTCTTATCTTATCTCATATATCTCATTTTAATATGTGGATTTCCAAATCCTGAGACCAAAGAGAGAACAAAGTGAAAACAAGTGCATATCCACACAAGGCAGGGTTTTTGTTGCTTCAGGAGAAGATCAGAGAGGTATGAGGGGTTTTGGCAAGAAGCGTACATACTTCTAGGCATTGCAGGATATTTTAATTAGCTTGTAAGTCTTCTGTTTGGCTGGGAGTGTGGCAGATGTGAGACAGCCTGGTCCGAATTTCCCTCCAAACCCACCATGTGTGTGTGTGCGCGCGTGTTAGCATGTGTGTATGCTGATGGAGGTGTGGTTATCATAAGAAAAGCAAGCACAATGATTGGCAGCATGTCTAAACTCAACTGACATTAAACAAGTATAAAACCAGTCACTGGAACAAGTCTAGAGAATACTTTTCATCAACCTGAAACAGTATACACGCTACACATAAGGTATGCCATCTGTGGAATTTATAAAGAATACAATTATATTTCCACAAACTATTTCAGTTTGAAAAACAAACACAATGCTAAAGTCAGAGAACATTGATAATTACTTATTTCTTGGAAACCATTTCGATTTACGAAGAAACATGCATAAGGGTGAGGAATTTGCGTACCATGACCACTATGGAAATATATATTCACATCAGCCATAATGTTAACAAATCAATAACATACCAGTAAACTGGTGACAGAACCGTGGGCCAGCCTGTCTGATCTGATCCCACAGAAAAGCCAATGCAGCACAAATCGCTGAAAAAAGTCAATGATCCCCAGGGTATAAGAGCACCAGCAGGCAAAGAGCCCAAGGCCGCCGATCTAGAATTGGTCTCGGATCCCTATTAGAATGAGCACACATGGCATGCACCAGACAAACAAATCCAATCCATGCAGGCCCCACCACGCAGTCTAGAGTTCCCAAAGGAACCATTGCCAACATCTTGGTGCCAGACGTCACAGCACACCCCGAGAGGTCTTGTGAAGGGACTCTTTGAACAAAGACTTAATAACATGATGTTGAAATGTCTCATGGCAACAGCACAACTGCTGTGCTCGAGCATCTCAAAAGAAAGCGCCTGATCTCCTACTGTAAATATGTATCACAGAGTTGGCTGGTTTTTAATATCTGGAAGTTTCTGAACTCTTAGATGTTGTGTTTCAGACAAGAACTACAGTAGATGTTTATGCGCTTATAAGACTTGCAAAACCTAAACAATGTGCATTTTAATTCACGTCAAACAGCAAGTCAGTAACATACCTTTTGCAGATAAACAATACAAATGCATTTCTGGTTTACTATCACACTGGCTGAAATTACATTCATATTACACTACACAAGACTATATATATGCGCTAATTAACAGCAGGCTATAGTAAACAACCATCCCTTCATCTAGGAATCTCTATAGTCCAACTAGGGACCATGGAGGCCAATGGTGATTAACTGTTGTATTTATTCCTATTTTACAACTGTGGTAGGACCTCTGGTCAACATTCGCACACGCATTCGCACAGTACGAGCAATTTGAGGACGCCAATTACCCTAGTCTGCATGTCTTTGGACTATGAGAGGAAACCACAGAACCTGGAGGAAACGCACTAAGCACAGGGAGAACATGCAAACTGGTTCAAAATCCCAGCACCACCACGCTACCACTGTTGGGCCCTCAAGCAAGGCTCTCAACCCTCATCTGCTCAGACATACAAAGAGATAAAACATGTATGTTGCTCTGTATAAGGGCCTCTGCCAAATACTGTAACTATAAATGAAAACTATAAAGGGACCACATTTACACATCTAAATTAGGATACAAACAGCAGGAACATAGTCTCATCAGAAATTATAGGTGTAAAGAGGACAACAGAACTACGAGGCCTAGTGATAATCATCCACAAATTTGTTCTTGTGCTATGACAGTCATCACAATGTGGTTAAGACCAGCATTTAACACACCCCTCAAACCCTGTGGAAATGATTAGCTACAGTATGCTCTTATGGCAAAAGAAAGGATGGTACATCTGGGATTTAAGCTCTGGCTTCATAAGATTCAAGTCGTTTCTAAGTGGAAACATTTGAAAGAGGTTTTCACACCCTGAATATTCCTCTATACAGAACATGCGTCTTCCCATGACAGGCTGTCATATAGAGATACACAAGAGACACGTTTCTCTGCACATGAGTCCTGGGGTCAGCTCCTGGAGCATGGGAGGAAGGAGCAGAACTTCCATATCGGGTGTGAAAGTGTTCTGTGGGGCCCTTGCCTGCCTTTGCCTTGTTAGGAAGTCCAGGTCTTTTGGTGTGTAAACACAGCAAGGCTGAAACAGCAAGGACAGGGAGGGAAAGAAGCATGGAATGGAGTGAGAATAAAATTGAAAGGGGGAAAAGTGAAGGAGGTATGGAAAACAGAAAGCTGGTTCATATCTGATTCAGAGGCTGAAGAATGTTTCTAAAGGGGAAGGGTGGACAGGCATTTCCCGAGCCAGAATTTTAGAACGGTTGGTTAGTAGTCCCAAAGGACTGGGCTGAGTTGGGGTACAAAGTGGCAATGGGATTTCCTCGCAATTCAGCTTAATAACGCACACACATATATATATATATATACAGTACACACACACACAATCTACCGATCTGGGTATTTATTGCACCCAGAGCAAACCAACAGCAAATGCATGTTTCCTTTCCTGAATACCACTGCACCAAGTCATTGTTTAGAGATTTGGCTCACTCAACATCAACACAACTCCACAATGATTCTCCAGCACCAAAGCTTTAAGCTCCGAGCATGCCACAGCAAGACATGTAGCCAAACAGCTGGATGTGGACGTTTATTGTTTTATCGTCTGTCATTAGAGCTGAACACAGTACCCCACTGATCCTCGAAACCCAATCTCAGACACATAAACCACCGTGTGGCAGTCTAACAGACATAAATTATTACAGCAGGTCATAGGTCAGGTCACAGGCCACCAACTTCCTACATGATGACTGCTACAAGGATACCAACCGCACATCCAGCCTGGACCAGGGATATGCATACAATCTGGGATAGTAGTCAGAGGCGTCTGCAAGTGCAGACGACTGTTTAAGAATGGAAATGCACGTAAACAAACACGAAGGACATTAACAAGAACAAGACAAGCTTGGAACAAGAGCTACTAAAGTCAGAGATTAGATCAAAATTACTAGTGCTCATTAGAAATTAACGTGACTCAGATGTGTCTGATCTGTAGCGTGTGCGATGGTCATCGTACCAATTATGGTATACAATACAATACAATACAAAAATTAAACAATTTGTATATTGACATTACAGATTTTCAAGATCACATACACACTTGTGCACAATAAAGCACAATTATATGCCAAAAAAAAAAAAAAAACTCAAAACACACAAATATGCATACATGCCAAAGCATGTCATTTTCATATTTTTATTCTGTTTCCAAATTTGTTGAGGTACAGTATATACTGTGTGTATATACAGGTGAAACTTGAAACATTAGAATATTGTGTAAAAGTTCATTTATTTCAGTAATGCAACTTAAAAGGTGAAACTAATATATGAGATAGATTCATTACATGCAAAGCAAGATAGTTTACGCCGTGATTTGTCATAATTGAGATGATTATGGCTTACAGCTCATGAAAACCTCAAATCCACAATCTCAGAAAATTAGAATATTACATGCAATCAATAAAACAAGGATTTTTAAATAGAACAATATCGGACCTCTGATAAGTAAGCATATGTACTCAGTACTTGGTTTGGGCAGCAATTACTGCCTCAATGCGGCGTGGCATGGAAGCTATCAGCCTGTGGCACTGCTGAGGTGTTATTGAAGACCAGGATGCTTCAATAGCGGCCTTCAGCATTGTTTGGTCTCATGTCTCTCATCTTTCTCCCCATAGATTCTCTACGGGGTTCAGGTCAGGCAAGTTACCTGGCCAATCAAGCACAGTAATCCCACGGTCATTGAACCGGGTTTTGGTGCTTTTGACAGTGTGGGACAGTGTTTTCGACATTTGAAGCCCATGTCCAGGATCAGGCTGTGGGTGGTGACTCTTGATGCACTGACTCCAGCCTCAGTCCACTCCTTTTGAAAGTACCCAACACTTTTGAATGGCCTTTTCCTGACAATCCTCTCCAGGCTGCGGTCATCCCTACTGCTTGTGCACCTTTTTCTTCCACACATTTCCCTTCCACATAACTTTCTATTAATGTGCTTTGATACAGCACTCTGTGAACATCCAACTTCTTTTGCAATGACCTTTTAAGGCTTTCCCTCCTTATGGAGGATGTCAATGATGGTTTTCTGTACAACTGTCAGGTCAGCAGTCTTTCCCATGATTGTGCTTCCTACTGAACCAGACTGAGCCCTTTGCAGGTGTTACGGCTCAATTAGCTGATTAGAGTGGGACACTTTGAGCCTAGAATATTGAACCTGTTCACAATATTCTAATTTTATGAGATTGTGAATATGGGGTTTTCATGAGCTGTAAGCCATAATCACCTCAATTTTGACAAATCACGGCTTGAACTATCTTGCTTTGCATGTAATGAGTCCATCTCATATATTAGTTTCACCTTTTAAGTTGCATTACGAAAATAAATGAACTTTTGCATTATATTAAAATTTTTTGAGTTTCACCTGTATTTATATGAAAAAAAAAATTTATAAATATCATTTGCTTTCTTTTATCATTTTCAAATGCTTTCTTTTATATTTTTAGTTTCTTATGACATTCATGTTTTCATTAAACCCCTATAATAACTGTAATTATATATCTAGTAAAATGTTTTTCATAACTCAATTGCTGCTCAGTATAACAATTTTAAACATATATCATAGCCCATCTTTTTTTTTTTTGGATCCTTTAGTTTATTTATTTTTTATTGCAAGCACCTCTGGCAGTAGTACCAGTTGCAAAGCAAATTACAAGTTTATTAATGTGCTTGCTCTAATACATTATGGTTTCTATAGTAACAGCTCTTGAGCTGGGGGACTTGATTGGACGATGCTCTACTTAATCTTAAAATAATATGAAACAGATTTACAAAGGTATATTTTTAACATTTATACAAGGAGCCTGCAATGGCAGTGCTTTGTAGCAGATGTGAATAAGTTGTTATATCTGAACAGGCACTTTAATAAAAAAAATAAATACAAATATGCTGTTATAGAAAATGGACTAACATTTTCTGACCGAAAACATTCAAAAATCCAACATTGCAAACCATATCAGCCAACTAGCTGATGGCTGATATGGTCTTATGACTGTTCCTTATATAGTTTTATGTTCTGTTTAGGGTTTCCACTCCTTCCTGCCTCTCTCACAGTGCCTCTGTTTCTCGTTTTCAACATTAAGTGAGGTGTAAAGTAGGAAAAGCGATTTTCTGTTATCTGAATCCAGGCAGGCAGGGCAGTCGTCGGAATAAAGCAAGCTGCAATACCCACTGTCCACAAAGCCTTTTATCTGATGCTCATCTGGTGTGGATTTATAGAAGGACCACTGCATTGAGCATGCCTTGTTTTAATTCTACACTAATAATGCAAGAATTCTGAGGTTTCTGAGAGTGCTGGATAAATCACGACTGCATCTTTTGTACCAGCTGGTTGCACATCATGGCATATCAAAACATTTCTGTTAATCAAGAGTAAGTGCTTTATGGAAAGAACATTGGGCAGCGGGTGATTTTCTCGGCATGCCAAGAATGCCTGGTGTCGTCTGATCAGGATCAGGGTTGCAGTGTTTACAGTGGATGCCTGTGTCCAATAGTCCAATAGTATGCAGAACTCGCATAAGGAATTTAATCGTCCTATCATGTGTCCTAGTTCCTGTAACTCTCCTATACTGGCCTCTAGTGGCCTAAATGATTATTATCTGTATACGGCATGATATTACTGTCCATTAGCAATGGTATAGTCTTAGTATAATTCTTTTTCAAGGCATGTTGTAAGGTTTTCTGATTTTTTGTTAACATTCCCATGCCTCCATGTCTATAAAACACTCCGCTCATTGCACTTCGTCATTCATTTTATGGTAATCCTTCCTATAGCTTTCCTATAACTTCCCATGTCCGGATGAATATTCATATAAACGGCCCTCTGTAACCCTTTGTTCTAACCGGAAAATGTTAACGTGTTTTCTATCGTCTCTCTCAGGGTCTCCATATGACTTACATGTCAATGACTGTTGTTCCTTTGATGTGCAGGATGTACAGTACGTGACAGGGCACCTGGCCAAATATGGCTTAAATATGCTCTCTGTACAGATAATAAACAGAGAGCACGTGATACGTACGTGCAGGTGTCTTTGTCCTTCTCTCCCAGGTTGGGGCTGTGTACCGGTAAGCGGAGAAGCTTCTAGCAATAATTTCTTTAATTCATTAATATTAAAATGGAATACTGATTTATTGTATATCACAGAATCATTTCCTATGCAAATGAATCCATCGATTAATCACACATTTTATACTGTGTGATTTGTCAAAGCAATAATCCCTTTAATTCATTTTAAACTTAACACATTGGTATTTTAAAAAATGTAGATTTATGATATACATTTTATTAAAGTTATTATCAATATCGGTCTTTGGATTACCGAGATCACAGAATCATTTCCAATGCAAATTAGGCAAATACGTATTAGAGTGTTCTATCTGCAATCTACACTGAGGAGATTTACTGTACTTTATATTTCCACTTATTCCACTTTTGAATATCGGCATAACTTCTGTGGCTCTGTGGTTGAATCCCAAATCACATAAAATGGAGTAGTGCGCTATGCAGGATATACAATACCTTGCTCCACACACAAAGTAGTTCCATTCGTAAGGTGTTAGCGAGGTTAACCGTGAACAGAGCAAAACTGACGGTCCAGCGACCGATTTGGAACGACTTAGAAGCAATTGCTCAGCAGACCATGTGTTCTTTAAGACTACAGTACATAATGGTATCAGATGTGTTTTCTTGCTGAAAGTGCATCCGTGTCTAATTTTGAATGTGGGTTTTGGAGACAGATAGTTTGTTTAGAACACAGAGTGATACATATGGTTAAATGTCCCAGTGCTGTTATGCTCATCCAATAAGATTTGTATTGTAATAATATTTCATGCCATTGTACATTTAAACAAGGTATCATATTGGGCTTTTTTTTATTATTATTAAAGATCAAACGATATATGAGAGATAATCAAATGGAATTCCAGCTTTTGTTTCCTGATATTTTACACTTTGAGGTGTTAATAAACTTTTTGGTCGAATCCACCCATTTTCCAAGTGATCAAACATATTGGAACACGAGACTAACAAGTGTTTCCTGTTGCACAACTGAGCCCTGTTAAACTGATTGTTTATTTCTTTAATAGCTTTAAATGTCTAGCTCTGTTTTTTGCTATGCAAGACTGCATTTGTTGTCAAAAATGATAAACCAACATGAGAACGAGAGCTGCACAGCCTTTTTGAATTTTAGAAAAAAAAATCTTTGAAGCTGTGAAGAAAAACCCAGAAACAAATGTCAGTGACATCACCAACAATCTCCACAGGGGAGGCCAGGGTGAAGGGTATCACCATAACCATTTGGAGAAGACTTCAGAGCAGAAATGATTGAGGCCATACCACAAGATGCACACCACTCATCAGAAATAAGAAACAGAAAGCCAGTTCGGAATTCAGAAAGAAATGAAGAGATGAGCCACACGAGATCTGGAACCAACATTAATCTCTACCAAAGGCCAAAGTGTAAAGAAAGAAAGAATCTGCTTATGAGCTCATTACTCAAGCACAGTGGCATTAGTGTCATGGCTGCGACTTGCATGAGCGCCTCTGGAACAGCCTCAATAATCATTACTGATGATGTCATTCATGACGGTAGCAGAATAAATTCGGAAGTCTACATAAACATTTAGTTTGATCATTTACAGATTAAGGCATACAGACTAATTTGAAAGAATGTCTTTATGTAGAAAGTCTATGACCCCAAATAGACTACTAATAATGACTTAAACCAGGGAAAAAGTCAAAGATATTAGTCCAGCCTTATCAAATTACCAGTTATCACCCAACTAAGGATGCATTTTTCCTGCTGAATAGGAGACTGAAGGAAGAACCTCTCCCTCACCCACTAACACACAGTTTTAACAACTTAAAGATGCTGTAACCCAACCCTGGTACAGTAACTCATCACAAATGAAGAATGCAGCAATCTGGTTATTTAAGTGGGTCACCATCTCGATGCAGATATTTCATGCAAGTGATATATGCATATTCAACTTTTGATCTCAAACCAAAACGTTTCAGTGTATAATAAAACAAAATAAATAAACAAACATGTCCATTTCTCCATTTACTGTCAGATTCGTATAAGCATGCATTACCATTTTAAATCAAATACTCATTTTGAAATTACTCCCAACAAAATGCACACAAAATATAGCAGTCTGTGTGCACCTTGTATAAAAGGCATTGGTTAATAGAAACATTGATTAATAGTAAGCAGTTACAGCTTCTGTGAGCATTTATAAATGATAAATCTTTAACTTTATCTATATAATTATTGCTGGACAAATAGAAGTAAGAGTAGTAGTACTTAAAAAGTAATATATGTTTTTTTTTTTTTATAATGGATATTTTCCAGTACATACTGTACAATGGATACATTTGCAAAAAAGATCAAACATGATTCTAAGTAATTTTCCTGAAACTCAGCTAGACCAAATTATTACTATAAATCAATGCCAGTAACAAGAAGTAAATCATAATTCATCCCTTGTCATACACACATGGACAAAATTGTTGGTACCCTTCGGTCAATGAAAGAAAAACTGACAATTGTCACATAAATAACTTTAGTCTGACAAAAGTAATAATTAAAAAAAATTCTATGAATGTTAACCAATGAAAGTCAGACATTGCTTTTCAACCATGCTTCAACAGAATTATTAAAAAAATAATAAACTCATGGAACAGGCCTGGACAAAAATGATGGTACCCCTAGAAAATACTGAAAATAATGTGACCAAAGGGACACGTTAATTCAAGGTGTGTCCACTAATTAGCATCATAGGTGTCTACAATCTTGTAATCAGTCAGTGGGCCTATATATAGGGCTCCAGGTAGTCACTGTGTTGTTTGGTGACATGGTATGTACCACACTCAACATGGACCAGAGGAAGCGAAGGAAAGAGTTGTCTCAGGAGATTCGAAAGAAAATTATAGACAAGCATGTTAAAGGTAAAGGCTATAAGACCATTTCCAAGCAGCTACATGTTCCTGTGACTACAGTTGCACATATTATTCAGAAATTTAAGATCCATGGGACTGTAGCCAACCTCCCTGGACGTGATCGCAGGAGGAAAATTTATGACAAATCAAAGAGACGGATAATCCGAATGGTAACAAAAGAGCCCAGAAAGACTTCTAAAGAGATCCAAGGTGAACTTCATGCTCAAGGAACATCAGTGTCGGATCGCACCATCCGTCGTTGTTTGAGCCAAAGTGGACTACATGGGAGACGACCAAGGAGGACACCATTGTTGAAAACAAATCATAAAAAGCCAGACTGGAATATGCCAAACTACATGTTGACAAGCCACAAAGCTTCTGGGAGAATGTCTTATGGACAGATGAGACAAAAATGGAACTTTTTGCCAATGTTCACAGACGGAAAAATGAAGCATATGAAGAAAAGAACACTGTCCCTACTGTGAAACATGGAGGAGGCTCTGTTATGTTCTGGGGCTGCTTTGCTGCATCTGGCACAGGGTGTCTTGAATCTGTGCAGGGTACAATGAAATCTCAAGAATATCAAGGGATTCTAGAGAGAAATGTGCTGGCCAGTGTCAGAAAGCTGGGTCTCAGTCGCAGGTCATGGGTCTTGCAACAGGACAATGACTCAAAACACACAGCTAAAAACACCCAAGAATGGCTAAGAGGAAAACATTGGACTATTCTAAAGTGGCCTTCTATGAGCCCTGACCTCAATCCTATTGAGCATCTTTGGAAGGAGCTGAAACATGCTGTCTGGAAAAGGCACCCTTCAAACCGGAAACAACTGGAGCAGCTTGCTCATGAGGAGTGCGCCAAAATACCTGCAGAGAGGTGCAGAAGTCTCATTGACAGTTACAGGAATCGTTTGATTGCAGTGATTGTCTCAAAAGGTTGCGCAACAAACTATTAAGTTAGGGGTACCATCATTTTTGTCCAGGCCTGTTCCATGAGTTCATTTTTTTAAATAATTCCGTTGAAGCATGGTTGAAAAGCAATGTCTGACTTTCATTGGTTAACATTCATAGAATTCTTATTTATTATTACCTTTGTCAGATTAAAGTTATTTCTGTGACCATTGTGAGTTTTTCTTTCATTGACCGAAGGTTACCAACAATTTTGTCCACGTGTGTATAATCATGGAACTAAAAAACTGCATACCAAGCAACTGTCCACAAGGGGGCACTGTTACTTCAGTTCAGTATTCAGCTTGAGGGCTTTTTTTTTCCTTCTTCCTTTTTTTTTCACAGCACTGCATGCAATTCAAGATTTTGCTGCATACTTCAGAAGAGCATGAAAACCCATTTTATCAATATAGGTATGTGCTGTTATAATAAGAAGGTAAAATAGTAGGCATTCTAAGTGGCAATAAAGAGAAGAGCCATTTTTGTAGATTTAGTAATGCAGCAATGCGGAGAGAAACAGGGAGCGGCGTAGGGGAGCTGATTAAGTTAATGATATTAAAGTCAGAGCGGGACATATCCGTCAGCAGTAGGAGTCAGTGATCGACAACATCAATCTTCGCTTCTCATTTCACTAATGCAATTCAAGGAGAGCGCAGCTGCAGCTCTAGGACACACTAACAAGCAGGGGGGGGAAAGGGAGTTTAGGTTATGTAATGTGTTTGTGTGTGGACGAGGGAGTGTGTATAAGTCATGGGCCGGGGACTGTATGATGTTGACATAATGGAATGATGTGTGTGTGTGTGTGTGTGTGAGTGCTTGCGTACATACACAGACAAGCACTATTCAATTATTCTTCCTGGAGGCACCTCGTATCTCGTTTCATTCTGCCAAAGGTGACTTGCAGGGTTGTTTGCTTTTCTTACTCAATAAGGAAAAATGTCCAGTTCGGGGTTTTGCTGTTAACCTTATTTGGTTAAAAAAGCTAAGAAATGGCCCTCCAGATCAATCCAACAAAACTGTCGTCTCAAAACGAGTGTGTTGCTTATGAGCAGCCCGGGCACGACACACACACACTGCTCGTGCCAGGTCAGTAGATAGTCTAAAGCAGACCCTGCTCTGGAATATCAACAAATAAATGAGCTCGTGTTCCAGAACTGGAACTGCACAGTGTGTACTGTCACAGCACCATACATACATCAAACTGACACATACCAGGCTCGCTTGCACAAATAAACAACCTGGACCCAGTTCCACAACCCAAAGGGAGACACACATGGCAATTCAAATACAACCAAACACACCGGATCATCTCTGAACCTGAAAAAAACAAAGTCACACATATCTAAACACACACTATGCCCTCTGCTGGACATACAGCGTCTAAACACAACTCATCCTGTCCTATACCTAGACATACATTGAACCCTTACCTACCTACCTACCACAACCTCAGCGAACACTCTCTCACAACCAAACACACCCGCAGCCATCTTCTTCGCTGAACCACACACACTTACCTCTGCTAAACACACACTCTCACAATAAACCCACTCCAAAATCTTTCTATAGCTGAAGGCACACCAAACACTCTCCAATGCTAAGAACACAACATTTATCATCATCTCTCTCATTGCTGAACACACAAAACACTCTCTTGCACAAGAAGAAAACAAGACAGACCCCCCACGTAAAAGCTGACCTCACACCAGACCCTCTTACATAATTAAACACACTCTGGACCCTCTCAGAAAGCACTGAAATTTCACACATGCTGTACAATACTAAACACGCATATCAGCCTCCTTTTCTAGAAACAAATAGATCTTTTCTCCTTAAGGTTAATATTGAACAAACCCTCGACTTTATCCTAAAAATGACTCACGCAAACACTAGGTGCAGTGCATTCACATTCCATACAAACTTAATTAATTCTTTTGATTGTGTAAAGCTGCTTTGCGACAATCACAATTGTTAAAAGTGCTATACAAATAAAATAAATTGAAATAAATTGAAAAATAGTGCACATGCAAGTCATATGCAAGATGTGGCTCCATGCTTTATTGGGATGATGCAAGCCTTTAAAAAAAAAAAAGAAAGAAAGGAAAAAAAAAACTATCAGATCTGATTGATGTAAGAGGAAAATTTATACAGTTCAACATTTCTTGTTTTATAAACTTCTGCGTCATCGTGCAGTCAATCGCATGGATTTGTGTTCATTATTTCTATTGAACAGATTTGTCATTTCATTATTGTTTTTTCCCCGATTCAAATTCTAAACAGACATCTCATCTGTTCAAAGTATGCAGCGCTAGACAAAATGGTAATGTAATGCACTGGTATGAATATTATTTATAGCCATGTGCTTATCACAAATATTTAAGCATTAAAAGGTTATTACGGTTGAAAGCATTGATTTTTATGTATCGGACTGTCAGGAATTGTAGTAAAATACCCCCGATCTAGAACATCCACATCACCTCCAATACACACTAGAATCTGTTACATATCCAAGAACATACTGGCCTCCATGCTGCTCGAATTGTGTCATCCAGTTATTGTTACCACTATATTATGGCACCGGCACAGAGCGCATACAGGTGATGGAAAGAACAGCGAAGCACATGACTCTGGAATGTTTGTAAACAGAGTTTGGAGTGGACGGGAGAAAGGGCACCGACAGAGGTCAAACCGTGTCCGAGACAGAAAAAGCCAAGTGGCTGTTAATAATGGGCCGTTGCCCTTCAATGAAACACTCTTTACGATTTCATTATTTCTTTAGATGGGTTAGTCAGTGTGGCTGAAGAATTTCTCCTGTATACTCATGAGCATTGTCTTGCCCTCTGCCCAACCCTGCTGAATCCTGCCCCCTCACAATGACCAGAGCGAGCCACTATTGTTCACTTTGTGCTCTCTATAAAGAGGACCTGTCTCATAAATCAGGTTAATCCAGACAGCGGTCGGCTCAGTGTGGGGCTGTGTGTGTATGTATGTGTGTGTTGGGGGATAAGGGGGTGTTAACCATTGCGCCAGGCTCGTACCGCATAAGCTTGAAGTTTAGTTTTTAATCCTGATGCCAACTTGAGGATTTCACTGCTTGCTCAATGATGGAGATGGCAGAGAGCAGCGTAAGACCCGTGATGACAGCTGACTGAAACTGGCTTTAGATACCATCTTTGATGCTGGTCCAACTTCAAACGATGCTGTCGGTCTTAGTTCAGTTTACTTCACGCTGCTCTAATGGCATGAAAAACAGTGTTATATTCATATTGCTAAACCGTACAACTGTAACTCTCTCTCTCTCTCACACACACACACACACACACAGAAAGGCTGGTACCTTGGCTTAAGACTTGAATTTGTTGATTCCAGGCCCCAGATCTTTTATCAGGCTATTAAAACAATATGCTTTTCATACCCAGAACTCCCGAGTTCAAAATCCCAGAACATGCTATCAATACATCAGAATCTTAATCAAAATACTAAAACCATCTGAATACTCAAATTACATTGCCTACTTACATTTAGTTACTTAGTTTTAAAAGGTTAGCATACTGTGTACTGTTGCATACAGGGAGCTAGTTTATCAGTTTGTTTGTAAGCAAACAATAATGTTACCTTGCTAGCTAGCAGTTGTAGTCTGGCTGGGGGGAAAAAAGTGTCTATTGTTTAGTATAATCTCATAGTTCTCTTCTTCTTTTTTTTACCCCATCAACAAGAGTTAAGATTTAAAGCTAGCCTAGAGTACCAACACATGAAATGAAATTTTATATGTTTTTAAATGTGAGAAAGAGCTAAATGCTAGTTTTGTCAGGGAAAAGGATGGCATGGCTGTATAATCGCCTTGTTCATGCTGAGGTATTACATTCCGTGTGTTTTCCACGTGTGCAGAAGCTTATTTATTTCATTTAATTTCACATGAGTAGCCTAATTGAAATGTTCAAATTACAATAACTATTAAATTTTTTTTTTTTTTTTTTTTTTTTGTCTGTACTGGTCAGAACTCTTGAATGATGTCTCAAAAACATTTCTGTTTGTATGTCTGTCCAGCCAGGTTTTATCACAGCATCACGCAAAACTGGTGGGACAGAATTTTATGAAACTTAATTTAAGTAAAACTCGTGCCATAAATGCAATCAAAATGGTGAGTATAGGTGAAGTTATGAGCAGGCCACAAAAATTTACTGACATTTTTGCAGTACTTTAACCTGCAACATAAGCGAAATATAAATGTCGAGTAAACGCAATGTTATAAACAGTTATGTGTCTGATTTAATAATCTACTTTAAAATAAGCTACTAATAAGCTACTTGCTCAATGTAAACAAACACCTGCACCAATAGGCTGAGATTAGTTCATATTTTTACTGCTGAAATAACTCTTTAACCGTCGATGACAGGTTCTAACACTAGTCATGATATAATATTATACTTGTAACCAATAAGGTTCAAGAATAGCAATACCAACATTTCCAATATTAACTTCGCCAACATTATAGGTAGAAGTACAAACATATAACGGAAATAGCATCATTTTGTCTGCTGATGCCAGTTTAATTTAGTCTGTAGAGTAATGATTTGTTAGAAGAGAGAGACAGTGTTCTAATTGCAAGGCTTATTGGATTAGAAATTGTATTATACAGGGACAGAGACATAAATAGCAGACAGGAGACTGGACACAAGGTCTCAAGTCACAAGGTCACAAGTCAGCTATAGTCATATGCAAGAGGGGGAGAGACAGAGAGACTAGAGTAACTTGATAGGATTGTGTGTTTTAATTGTGGTCTTTAGATCAATGTTGATTTAAACAGAGAAGGAAGGACAATGTACCAGAGAATACAAATGCTCGTATGCAAAACAGATTAATGAAAGGAAAGCACGGATTTGATTATCATTTATGTAAATATGGAAACCAGAATGATATGCTCAAGTGAAATAAAGCTGCATTATATCTAATCCAGAGATTACTTTTGCAATGCCGAGCATGAGGTGGGAATACAACCTAGATGGGATGACCTTTCATCCTAGGGCATTATGTGCACACAAACACTTATACCAAAGGGCAATTTAGAGTCACCAATCGCCTAATGTTTTTGAGACATGGGTGGAAACTCAACATCTTGAAGAACCCACAGGATCATGAAATTCTCCACACAATTCCAGACAATAATTTGACCTCAGGACTAAACCTGGATCACAAAGCAATGAACTGTCAACTCTACTGCACCACCATGCCACCATAAAATCGTGACGCTTTCTCTCTTCCCCTTGGCTCAACCTTGGCATTGTTTTACGTTCTTCTGCTATTAACAGTCAAAAAAGTCATCCTCGGTTTTACTGAAGTGATATTTAATGTGGGATAACACAGCATCATTAATTGTAAATGGCACTAAACACTGCTGAGTTGTTCTTTACTGCATTCTCCTACAAGGCAGTAATGATAAAGCTATCAAGCATCACTAGACACAATAAATATACAGACCTAAAGGCAAGGCAATCCAGTCATTTGCAGCAATGAAACAACTCCAAAAACTGATGTAAGACAATGAGTTCTCAGCATTTAATCCGTAGCTGTTTGCTTAAATCACCAGATGTCTTTTTTATTTGCAGATGAAGCACAGTGTCTAGTAATAAAAGTGCTTTATCATCCTGCTATGTTGCTTACCAAGAGTGAATCCAAACAATCTGCACGGAATAAGATATACAACTATTGTTCATTTTTTCCTTACTCAGTGTGAACCTGGAATACAAATGTCCTAAACATTAAAAGCAAATACAAGTACATATTGTACAAGCATAGTCTGTAAACAAGACTCAAGTAAAATACTGTGTAAATATGTGTAAATTCACTCATTTACACATAGTGCTTGAATCTATCCTTTTAATTAAAGAGAGTGCTATTTGTTTAAAAATAAATAAATAAATAAAGCACATCAATAACATGGAAGAGAACCATAACCTTTTGACGTTTGTTACCATTTCCCCTGTCTCATGTAGTCAAGAGTCAGCAGGAGGTTTTAGCATGATGGAGCTGTCTTCCATATAGACCATGATTGATTGTGTTGTGGTTAAAACAAGAATATTTACCTTTAAGAGCAGCTGCTGACCATCTCTAACTTAAAGACTCGCTAATACAAGGCTAATCATCCTCGGTGTCCAGAGACGTGTGACAGTGACAGGTTTTATGGCACTAAAGAGAAATCATTACCTTCTTTTAAACAATTAGTCTAATGGCATGGAATTCAGATATGCACAAACTCCAGTTTTTAATTGTATATTGACCTTACACGATTTTAGATTTAACTCAAATTTTGAGTAAAAAAAATCTAACTCATAAATGTTTTAAACCACTACTAAAATCAGCCCAGGAAGCGAATGTATTTATTAATGCTGTCAATTGATTAAAAGCAAAAAAGAGAGAAACAATTTAAAAATACTCTACAATGTTGGAATAATGGAGCGCATGACAAATGATTAGAGGAAACAAATTATGCAGTTTTATAATATCTCAAACATTAACATATGTCAAATGTTAAATTAAATTCTCTAAAATGGTTTCCTTCCAGCAAAAATCATATTGTGAGCCTCGTCTGTTCCTATAATGCTGACAATACAGTATCTCCTTTTCATCTTGGCCAGAGTGAATGACTGCAGTTGCCATTTGTCCTCAAATGGATGTGGTGTTACACCGTGGTAATTATGGTTACTTACTGATGTCCAGTGCAATAAAAGTAACTTTTGCCACCTCTTTACTTTCATTGCCGATTTAAAGTGTCTTACATTTTAAAGCATTCTTGTAAAAATAGTTTAGCCTGAAGCTAGCTCGAGCACACAACTTTTATACAAACTTCCATCTAGAAGCTTTTAATAATCAAACTTGCCATTCAGCATACCTTCCGATGTTTCCACATCTTATTATCCGTGTTAAACGTGCCATTATCACACGCAGTCGGGTAACAATACTGTGATTATGGGAAGCCATTAGGGTCAAACGTGTTAATATGATTCATTTGAAAAAAAAAAAAGTTAAAAAGTTCTACTTAAAATTCCATGCTAAAATTGCATTAGCACGTTAATATTGACAGCCCTAGTATTTATTTCAGTCTTTACATAGTCAGTCAATGTTGTATCTTTTGGTCTATATATTATGGCGCCCTTTATGGACAAAGATCATTCAAAAGTGAAAGCACAAACATTATGGAAACACGCTGTAATCTCTTAGAAACACTGATTGATGTCTCCTTCATTAGTACTTTCTGGTCTGTGTAGATCTGGTCAAATGGAGCTTATCACTCCCCTGGCGTCCCAGAGTACTTCCAGTGTAGCAAATCTCTTTTGCAGCCTTTTTTTTTTTTGCATGTGCTTCGACTTTTGCATGTGTTTGTGAATTTGCAGCTTGTTTCTGTTATGTTTGTGCTTTCCCTTTTGTATGGCCTCTGTCCCTAGGGGACACTGTACTATAGTAATGATTCCACTATAATATGGATTGTTCATTTTTATTGTACCACAGTAGTTTTGAATTCTCTAATCTAAAGAGTCATTCAAGTTGCAAGAAAAATTGTATGGTCATACTAAGCTCCTTGTGCTAATACATTGTCGTGTCCATAGCTAGAATTTTCATGAGGATATGATAGATGCTTCACATAAATAACCTTTCACTTTGTTAATATTGTAAAGTTACAGTATATAACCTAAGTGATAACAGGAACTATCTTACATGGGGAAAAAAGCATTACTATCAACGGGAAAAAAAACATAATTCTTTAACTTACACAATTTTTGCATATTGTTTGCTATAGTGTAAGACAAATACTGCACTTCAGGACAATGTAAAATTTTAAAATGCAGTATACAACATGGTTTACAACATGTTCAGGCTCATCACTCCACCCCATCGCTGTTTGTTTGTTTTTTTCCATATAAGTCCATGTCCTGAAATATTTCAGTCTTATTTATTTCTCATGGTTGCTTCAATTATCTGATAAGGAAATCATCAAAATCTGTAGGATCCCTAGAACTGAAAGTAATCATAATAATAATCTTAGAAAACTACAGCATGTTCGCTGCATCAATAAGACAATACAAAGATAAAAAAAAAAGTATAATAATCTGTTAGTCACGTCTATCTGATCAGGAGGGAGATCCATAACAGGGAAACACAAATATCAGCCTCTAAATATGACTCTAAATGCAGAATGCTTGACACACAGAGTTGGCAGTCGGTGACAGTGCCAGATGTGTCTGCTGTCATTTTTGTTTTTGCTCTGTTTTTGTTCACCTGGTCCAGTTCTTTATGTCCATTGCACAACAATACTGTTTCTCTTGGCACAGCTCAAACCATCATAAGACCATATTAAATATCTGTGTCAAGCAGATACAGAGATAACAACCTGAGTAAAAACAGGCAAGATTTCACAGATTTCGATTTTCACTCGAACGTACAGTAAATGGGCTGTTTATACAGGCACCACTGGCTAAATGTGTTTGGCCACTCTGTGCTTTGTTTCCTGAGGAAGGCATTGTTCCATGAAGTCTTTTCCTTGCTGAGATCACAGAGCAAATGTGAGACTTTTTTCAGTTCAGGAAGCTGGGAGAAATGATAGATACTCTGTTTTGCTATCTCTTTTTTTTTTCTGTCAATGCCAGGCCAACAGGCCAAACACCCAACAGGTGTACAGTATCAGGCCCTCCAGATATTTTTAATAACAGGAACTCAATGTGTATGAGTGTGTATGTTTTTGGCATCATGCTTTTAACCTAGCCAGTATGTATGTGTGATTGGGGGGGAAAATGTATGCTGGTTCCATTGGACCAATGCATACAGGTTCCAATAACCTTTGCCTCAATTTGAGCTACAGTAGCTCTTCTATTGAATCAGACTACACGGACCAGACTTCACTCACCATGTGCATCAGTAAACCTTGGCCACCCATGAGTCTGTCACCAGTTCACTGGTTTTCCTGGCTTGGATCACCTTTGGTATGTCCTGACCACTGTAAACCAGAAACATTCCACAAGAACCAGAATTTTTGGAGTTGCTCTAACCCAGTTGTCTAGCCACTACAAGTAAGGAAAACCAGTGAATTGGCGACATGGTCATGTGTGGCCAAGGCTTACTGATGCACATGGCGAGTTAAGGCTGGTCCATGTGGTCAGATCCAATGAAAGCGCTAGTGTAGATCAAATTGAGGAAAAGGTTCATGCTGGTCTCCATAGAATGGTGTCAGAACACACAGTTCATCACTGTTATAGTGGCAAAAGGGGCGACCTACTCAATAATCGTTGTCAGGTTGTCATAATGTCATGGCTGAAAAATAGCCCTTTCTATGGCACATTCTGTTTGTTTTCCCATAACAAACTAAACATATTTTGTCAGCAGATATAATATTTTGTCACCTTTTCTAATATTATTAACCAATATCAGCAAAAACTGTCTAAATACTGTACCGTAAAGAAGAAGTTTTAGCTTAAGTGAGACATGGCAGAATCTTTTTTTATTAAATTGTGTGCTAATGTGGGTAAGAGATATCAAGGTCATGACGTGCTTTCAATGTGACTTAAGCTAAATGTCAAAATCATGCATAACTGGGACGCGTCTCTAGAGAATTTTTAAGTTTGACCATGTAGTGTTAGGAAATACAATGACCTTTAATCGGCTGGAGTCTAAAGGCTGTCACTGATTCTCAGAGCTCATTAATCTAAGACAAAGGTTTTCCTACTTTGTCTTTGCCTTGCATATACACAATGTTTTCCTTAGTCCTTATAAACTACAGTCAGGTTTAAAAGTTAGTACCCCCTCTTATCTATCCATCTCATCTAATCATAATCGTATTAGGCCAATACAACCTCAGACAAACAACATGTATTTTTTTTTTTACCATGCAATTATTTATTTAAGTGAAATGAACCCAAAAGAAAAAAAGTGGGCAATAATAAGTACCCCCTTAATGCTTCCACAAGATTTTAGTGAGTAAGTTGTAGCCTGATGTTACTAATCATCAGCCCTTGATTATTTGATCATCAGCAGCTGTATAGACCTCTATGAAAGCAGACATTTTGGCTGTTTTACTGGTGAGGAGCAATCAGGTGTGTGTTAATGCCAAGAGGGAAAGACATAAGCAATGGTCTTAGAGAAGCATCTGTTGCTGCAAATCAATAAAGAAAAGGTTATAAAACAGTTTGCAAACAATATGAAGTGCAGTGTTCTAGCTGTAGCTCTTGCAGTGGTTGTCCCAGTACATTCACCCCAAGGTCAGATCGTGCATTGCTCAGAGAAATCCCCCCAAAACTTAGCTTGTTAAAGGTTAAAGTCCATGACAGCACAATTAGAAGAAGACTGAACAAGCATGGTTTGTTTGGAAGAGTTAACTGGAGGGGGATGACTGAACTGTGTCTTAACAAACCACAAGGCTTCTGAAACTACTGTATGTCCAATGGACAAATGAGACCAAAGTTATTTGGCCTTAATGCCCAGCACCATGTTTGGCGAAAACCAAATATCATTTCAACAGAGACACCTTATACACACTGTCAAGGACGGAGGTGGAGAGGTGATAATTTGGGCTTGAGGGGTGAAGATTTTTGCAGCCACAGAACCTGGACACCTTGCAGTCATTGAGTCAACTATGAACTCCTCTGTATACCAGATTATGCTAGGGGCGAATGTTAGGCCCTCTGTCCAACAGCTAAAGCTTGGTCCAAATTGGGTCATCGGGACAATGATCCAAAGCACACCAGTAAATCTACGTGAGCAATAAACGAATCAAAGTTTTGGAATGACTTAGTCGAAGTTCAGACCTCGACCCAATTGAAATGGAACCAGGTGGGCATAAACAAATTACCAAAAACCTGGTATGAACTGAAGAAATGTTGTAAAGAAAAATTTGCCAACATTCATTGCTAGTGAAGTGAAAAACGGATATAGTCATAGAGGAAATGATTCCTTGATGATTTTTCCCTGCTAGAGGTGGATCTACAAGCTATTGAATCATGCGGGTACTTAGTATTACCCACTTGTTTTTTTTTTTCTTTTTGGCTTCATTTTTGTTAAATAAATAATGGCATGGTGAAAAAAGTTCTATGATGTTCTTTATCTGAGGCTGAATTTGTCTAATACTGAGACCAGATGGTTTTTACACACACACACACACACACACACACACACACACACACACACACACACACACACACAAAAAAAAAAATACAGTACAATTAAAAGAGGGGTACTAATGTTAAAAATGACATTTAGTCATTAAGTAGTAATATGTTTTATATAAAATAAATGAATGATTTACCAAAAATCCTTTCTTTTCTTCTTTTTACCAGTGGCACGAAAAAGACTACATTTTTATCTATTTCAACAGCTAATATTGGCAAGAATATTGATTGCCTGCCTTGTTGTCAGTGATATACACTCTCACAGAATATATTTGTCACAAATAAGTCTTTATTTTTATTTCTGTCACTGTGATTACTGTATCTGTTTTTGGTTTCCACCAGAGCTCCATCCCATGAGACTCTAATGGCATAGAAGAAATGTAATAAAACCACCATATTGCAATATCCAGATTTTAGAGCTCCAAGCCAAAAGCCCCAAACCACAAGCTTATGACTGTCCTTCCATGTGATCTTCTTTAATTTATAGGGTGGACTGTGGAAGCAAAGGCATTTGTTTTAGGATTTGTATAGTGTGTGCCAGACAGCACATGTGGAATCTAAATATATACTACGAGAGGCGTTCAAGTCAAACCAGGACTGGTGATGTAATTCCGGCGACAACAAGCGCACACACTGACAAAGTCACATGCTTGAGACAATTTGAAAACACCAATTAGCCTAATTTGCACGTCTTTGGACTGTGGGAGGAATTTCCATACTCTGTTACCCCGAAAGAAACCGGCCAAGCACAGGGAGAACATGCAAACTCCATGTGCACAAACACCATGTGGGACTGGAACCCTGAACCCGTGGAGATGCATGACCATAGTGCTAACCACCAAGCTGTGTTCTGTTATTCTGCACAATCAAAATTCCCGGTTTGACATGAACACCCCTTCTGTAAGCATTTTTTTATATTCTTAGATTATTTAAAATTAGCATTTTAAAATTTAAAATTAGCATTTTTTTATATTCTTAGATGATATGATTACTGTATATGATTATAAGTAGCTGAGTAACCTTGGTCAATAAAAATTGTAGGGAAAAAAGATTTCAGCATACAGTCTTCTTGCCATTTTTTCCTGCCTTCTGTCTCAACTCTGAATCTCCTTCCAGAAAATCATAAGACCACACTCTCCTCCTGGGATTTAATCAAGTTAATAATCGAATATGATCTGCAGAGGCCTCTCAGCCATGCTGGAAGCCATCATTATTGCCCCTTTGCTCTAATCTCTGCATCATCCCAGAAACTCCTAACCTTCTTCTATTCCCACTCATCAGGAGCTGATGACCCCCTCACCCACACCCTCATCCAGTACTGACCTCTGCAGATGAGTCCCTCTTTGCTGAGCGTCTGCTTACACACGCCACAATGCTTGCTCTTCTTAAACGTCTTCACCCGGAATGTGTGGGAGTGAACAGCCTCAAAATCCTCCGGCTACAAAGAAAAACATAAAAGAAGATTTAGAAACAATGCATGCTGTACAAACATACAACCAATAAGTATGTAATGAAATAGAAACGCATACACATTAAAACTGCAGTTGTCTTAAATATCATGTTTAAAATATCCGTGTTTAACAGCTGTTTTAAATATCCCTGAAAAATGATTACTCCCTGTTTAATACAGACATGCTGCCAATGCTGATGTAAAGTTCTGAAAATGGCGTAATAGGCATGAATGCTTTCCCTTTCATCATTCAACATGGCTGAAACAAAATTCCTGGAACCCACTTAGCCAGAGCCAGTCATTTCCATCTCAAGCACTAAAGTACCATATGACATCTCTGACAGCATTAGAATATCAGGTGTGCTTAGTCCTGAAAAAACTAGTGTCGTGGACCACTATCATATAACTATAACACCATATTAATCTGATACCATAGTATTAATTTAGATGTCAATATGTCAACTCAATAGCTATTAGGTACTCAGTGACTCACCATGTC
Source organism: Clarias fuscus (assembly GCA_030347435.1). Taxonomy (NCBI): domain Eukaryota; kingdom Metazoa; phylum Chordata; class Actinopteri; order Siluriformes; family Clariidae; genus Clarias; species Clarias fuscus. Next base: position 28,577,984 of record CM059209.1, read on the forward strand.
AGACTCCTGAAAGAGTAAAAACCTAGTAGTTAAAGGGGATTTATGGTGTCAAATAAATTAACTAGACAACCATTAAGTGACTAGTGTGCTCAAGTAACCTACTAGTATGTTGTTATTCATTCATTCAGCTTCCATACCGCTTATCCTGTATAGGCTCATCCATGGAGGCTTCGGGCACGTGGCACCCTTGGACTAGGGTGCCAATCCATCACACCGCACACAAACACACACTATGGGCAATTCACTGTGGGAGGAAACCGGAGCGCACCCAATAAACCTACAAAGCACACAGACCCATAGTGGGACTTGAACCCTTGACCCTGGACGTGTGAGGCCACAGTGCCAACCAATACACCACCGTGCCACCATATAAAGGATTCAACAGGTTCTAAAAAGTACTTTTACAGTGTTATTTGCTCATTTGATAGCCTCACTATCACTGTGAGGCTACTTGTTGATTTTTCAGTTGAATTTGATTCAAATTTTATTCATGCTTTCAACAATGTCAACAATGTCTCCGTCATTATCACAGAGCAGCTTTACAGATATCCAGATGTATTTTTTGTTCAATTTTACCGTGTGGTAATGAAAACTTCCTAAGGTGACACAATTGACTACAAAGTCAAAGTTTAAAAAACTTAAATTATGGCATTATTAGAGTGTTTAATTTTTAATTATCAAATTAAAATTACCAACCATTCAGTGATGGAGGTATGAGTGCATAATGTCCCCGCAATTGCTGCCTTAAAAGTATCTAAGAAAAAACACCCCCATAGGAATAATTTTTGCTCAGTTGGTTTTGAGGTCCAACCAGCACCCAATAGGTGACCTGCTGTGTGTGCTATGCCTACTCAGAACATTCTGAATTAGGCAAAAACTTTCATTATTGAAACTAGTGGTGCATTAATACTTTTTTAACCGAGTACTAATATGTATATTTTGTTCCTTGTCAGTACCAATATGGATACAGTATGGATAATTTAATGTACTTAAATTAGAAATCGATGTATGATCAATAGTATAAATTCTAAGGTATCTTACATTACATGACACTTGGTATCATATTGGATTGGTATTGAAGGTTGTGGTTGTGTTTTGTTTTCATGAGTTCAATAATGAGTAAATAAGCATGTTGTCAACACCATCCGTACCTAGTGAAAAAATCCTGGAACTGTAACTTTTAGAGAATACTTAGCTGTACTATGATAGAAAGAGGCTACCTTGACTAGCTAATTGATTGAATTGAACAAGTTAACTTTACGCACATTTGTATTTATTTGCACAATGCTCTAGATGTATTTAGGAAGTCATTAACCATCACAACTACACTTTACAAACACAACTGTTTTGTCCTTTGGGAGCAAAGATTTTGCCTGACAAGGTGGTAGCACTATACCATATACAATGATATAGTTGGCTCAGTGACAGAACTGACATACAATCTGCTGGACAGTTTCTAGCTGGATAAAAACTAAATCTGCAGTCATCAGCACGTTCTTCAGCCAAGGCAAAAGTAGGAATGAAAGGCCGTCCAAAAACAATAAAGCTTTGAACAAAACAGAAATGGCCACAAATGTGATATGCAAGCAATGGAAGCTAATTTTTATCCGATGCCACATACCAGGCCTGTATAAAAGGACCTTCTTTCATAAGTCTCTGTGTGTGGTTTTTTTTTCTAATAAACAAAGACCTTCTCTCCTTATCTGGATTTGGTCATGTTCTGGTTGGTGTTAGCATTGAGGAAATGAGGAAAATATATTTTCCCCTTTCGTGTTCAATTCATCCCTTGACTACCCTGACTGTGGTCCATGGTGACTAAGACATGGTGACACCACTTCCTTTGAGTATTTGCTCAGATGTTTTCCATTTCGAGCTGAACATGTCTGCCCAGGCTCTAAAACTACAGTACACCACTGGTTTGCATAGAAATAAAAAAAATGAAAATCATCTTTTTTATCTTAAGATTATCGTAAGAAAAAAACAGGTAAATGTGTAAAGGTTATAAATGACTGAACAAAAGGAAGGTGCTCGCTCTGCATCAGAAAGTAGTCACTTTGCCTGACATCCAGATTTCCATCGTCATTATGACCAGCATTCACCTCCTCACTTGCATTGTCATCTCGTCACTTTGAAAACGTTCATAAGCCAACAATGTTTGAAATTTACCCTAGAACTGCTGCAGGTAAGGACTATAGACAGCATGCAAGAAAGGGTTGCAACATGTTTGCCTGGAACACAGACAGTCGGGGCACATAGCATGGAAAAGACCAGGGTTTTTTTCCATGCTATGACAGACATAAAGAGACCTGGCACGCCACTGCTGCTAATGATCTTCTCATTACAGCCTGTGGAAACTAGGGCTAAGAGATCTGCCATCATATACGTAAGCCTAAAGCACTTCAACAGAACATAATTCTTTGTGTGTGTGTGTGTGTGTGTGTGTGTGTGTGTGTGTGTGTGTGTGTGTGTGTGTGTGTGTCTGGCATTACTGTACCGCCCACTGTAAGTACACCTGCAGGTTAACAGACCAAGGCATGGCTTTGTTAAACAGGAAATTCCAGGGTCTGGTTCTCATGAGAGAGTATGACTTCATTTGCAGGTACCCTTATAGCCACAAACAGTGCATTCCCAGAACAAAGGTCCAATATTACCGTTCATTAAGTATACGACATAGTCCCCACAACAAAACTTTTAAAAAATACCAATGCACCACAACACTAACACACAAGGGCAGTGGTGGCTCAGAGGGCTAAGGCACAGAGTTACTGATCGGAAGATCGGTGGTTCGATTCCGAGCTCAGCCAGGTTGCCATTGTTGGGCCCTTGAGCAAGGCCCTTAACCCTAACTGCTCCAGGGGCGCTGTACCATGGCTGACCCTGCGCTCTGACCCCAGTTATGCTGGGATATGCGAAGAAGGAATTTCGCTGTAATGTATATGTGACAAAATAAAGGCTTTACTTTAACAGCAGTAACTCCTAGTGCTAGGTAAACCATTTATCTAGGACAAATAACACGAATAAAACATTAATTACTATGAACAACATTTAAAAAGTCATAACATAAAAATGAAATAAAAAGTAACTATGGTGTTGTTTGATATCAGTGCATCTTGTCCTAGATTTTGGGAAAACTAAATTGAAAAACTAAATCCATATGAGACAGATACACGTGTACGAGGAATGACTGAAGCAAGCAATATAGAGCTTGGACTGAGAAGAATGAGTAACTACAATATGAAGAACTAAATATTCATGGCTTAGTGGGATTAAATGCAATTTAATATGTTTTTTAGCTCCCATTTAAATTCCTTACAATCAACATTTTGGTTACAGTCCTTTTTAAATGCTGCACTTTTTTTATGTTGCTTATTAGTTGCTTGGTTGCTGGTTGTTTCGTTGGTTGTTGGGTTGTATCCCTGGGTGGTTTGTTGGGGATTGGCTGGTTGGTTGATTTTATCCCAGGTTGGGTAATTGGAGGGTGGGTTGTATCCATAATTGGTTGGTTTGTTGTTGTTTTTTTGGTTGTATTCAAGGTATTTGGTTGTATCTATGGTTGTTTTATTGGTTGTATCCCAGGTTGGTTGCTTGCTTAGTAGGTTGCTCGGTTGCAACCCTGGTTGGTTGTTTGGTTGGTGGGTTTGCCTGTCCTTATTCCACAAACCTTGCTGAATAAAGAGATGGTTCAACTGAATATTGAGTATAATGGTTCAATAACGTTCAAAGGTTCAAATATGTTTTGTTTTGCTGTATTTAATGCTGTATTTAAAAATTATGTTTTTCTGTTTTATTTACTCTTGGTTTTCTGTAAATAATTAATATAGGTAAGACATTTTTCACCAACTTATTTCAAAGTTTTCTATATCACTTGCAACATTGTTGGTGTGTTAGTTTACTCACCTACAGTGGGTTAATATTTTACCTTATAATCTAGTCTAAAGTTTTTGTGAAACTTTGAGAAAATCTCAGGTCGAGCCAAATAGGCAGATGTAACATTAAAAACAAAATATAACCCTCTTAGAATGAGGAATCTACACAATTCTAAACACAGTGACTAACAGTGCAAAATCATTAAATACTAAAAAAGGATGAACCCAAAACTCAGATACATGGTGTTATTTTGGTGCTCAAACCTGAGCAGCAGTATGAACTTTTATATAAATTTTTCATGCAACTTGTAATCTTTTTCATCTGTGCTCAGCCAAAGGATAAAAGTGAAAAAGAGAGAAAAGATAGAAAGAGAGATAGTCATCTTCGGTCCTCACCTGAATACAACATTGTGTGTGACTTTGACAGATCTGTGGCATTAGTGACTCTCTTTCACCGAGTCCCCAGGCTCAGCCCAACCCTGGTCTGATCTGATTAGCCTGATATCATCAGCCTAAAGGATTTAATGCAGCTCTGCTGAGCTGAAGGCCGGAGATACTGCATCGCTTTTACAGATTACACTGCTGGACATTCTGTGAATCTCTGCCTGTCACCCATCAACAAATGAGTGAGCATTTGTTATTGAGATCCTACAACATTCATGAAGAAAAACTGCATTTAAAAATGCCTGATGTGAGCATAAATAAGAGTTGAGTATCGTCAGTGTACAGTAGGATGGAACCAGAGAACTATGCTGCATTAAAGGTGTTGGCTAAAATATTAATACTGGTGGCATTTCTACACCTGTCTGTCCTCTACTGTGTCTCCGCTGAGCCCACTGCAAATTCATAACCTCGTACCAGAACGTGACCGTCACCAGACACCAGCCCTAGTTCAGTTTTTATACTCTGTTCATAACAAAGATTCATTATGGGATACAGTTACCTTAGTGTAAATATAAATACTTGAGTGAAACTTGTATATGTCCCATAGAGAGAGTCAGGCATGTGTTGAGCCAAACGTGGATTCCCCTTATGGAGGCCAAGTCTGGAACGTATTTCATCTCTCTGCACTGATGAAAAGCATGGTGGTCTCTAGAGCTGCCATCCCCAATCCACCTAGCAGTGCAGCTTACAGAGTTGGCATGGGAACACTCATCTTCAAAGATTGAGATCATGCCGTACAGACAGGAATTCTGGGGATTTGGGGTTTTTCGCTCTAACTTAAAAACCCTGTGCAAAGAGCCCAACATGGGAAATATACTTATACTTATAAAAATACTATACTTACAGTAGGCGCTCCTACAGTATACACTCTGAATTAATGTAGATGAAAAATACACAGTCTCTCACATTCCCATAATGAGCAGGTGTTGTCTTTTTAAAAGCACTTTAAAATGACACAGGACTGATGGTAGCACTCAACTTTACTTTTTTCCAGGTGCCCCAAACAATCAAAAACGGAAATTACCAGAGAAAATTACCTTTACCTCAGCAATCAAATTCCTGTACCTTTTGCAGAATATTAGTCTGTCCCTGTTTTTTTTTTTCCTGGAGAGAAGTGGCTTCTTTGCTGCCCTTCTTGAAATGTATGAAGGTGAGCATTATCATCAGTGTCATGCCAACAGTAAAGCATCCTAAGACCATTCATGGGTGGGGTTGCATCTCATCCAAAAAAGTGGGCTCAAGGGAGTGGGGACAATTTTGCCTAAGAACACAGCCATGAATAAAGAATGGAACGAAAACATTTTCTGCGTAACTTCTCCCAACCATCGAAAAAACTTTTCCAGCATGATGGAGCACCTTTTCCTAAGGCAAAAGTAATAACTACAGTAAGTGGCTCGGAAAACAAAAGACTAAAATTTTTATTCAGGAAACTCCCCAGATTTTAATCCCAGTAAGAACTTGTGGTCAATCCTGAATTGGCAGGTGTACAAACATAAACCCATATATTCTGACAGACTCCAAACATTGATTATGTAAGAATGGGCTGCCATCACTCAGGATGTGGCCCAGAAGTTGATTGACAGGATGCCAGGGCGAATTGCAGAGATCTTGAAAAAGTAGGGTCAACACTGCAAATATTGACTCTTTGTATGAACTGAATGGAATTGTCAATAAAAGCTCTTGACAATGCTTTGAAATGCTTGTAATTATACTTAAGTGCACCATAGTAACATATGACAAAAATAAAAAACACTGAACACATGACACATGAAAAACACATAAAATCACAGACTTTTGGCCATGGCTATACTGTACTTTGCTCCCATGGCATAGATACTAAGCGCAGAGGATAAAAAGGAAAAAAAAAGTAAGAAAAAAATAGTTAAGACAACATACGTCTCAATTTGTCCCATCAAAAACACAAGAGCCTTTATGAAACAGATCGTTACATTCCCTTATTTATAGGAACACAACAGGCTAAACTCTAAAAGTAGGCAATGAAACTTGGACAGAAAAAAAATTTACAGTTTCCCAATAGCTAATTTCCTGTTGGATATCATAAATGGCATGGAATGCAAGTCTCGCTAATCCTTACATAAATGCCAAACCAGAGCTTTTAATTATAATTTTAAGAACTGCATAACCATAACATGCTCCATTACCAGACATTGAAGTTTTTTGTTTATCCTCATAAATATACATGATCGTATAAACACAACTGTGCAGCTGGCATCCTCCTTTAATTATTTCCAGTAACTAAGACAATACAGGCATTGTTCCCATTTGAATATTATTGTACAATGATGCAGCTTAAGGGTGAGTTTGTAACTTGGCTAGCCCCTGCTGTATAACCTCATGTGGAGCTGCTTCCACCATGCTCAAATCATTTCAGAGTATGTGGCTTCCACACAAGGCTAAGCTTCAATAATATGGGTCCCAGAAGCCCTTGGGCGGAGAATAATGTATACAACAACTACACAGCTCCATGCTGAGACCGCAAGTCCCTTGGGATGGTTCTAAACCCATTCAGGTCCACCATCCATACAAAGCATCCCAGTAAGAATCCGAAGTTGGTAGGGAGATCTGAGGTACACAGACCTCAGACATGCACTAGAGACCTACTGTCTGATCACAGAGCCATATAACATAACTAAAATTCCAGTAAGACTAAGATTGCAGTCCACTGGGATGAGACTTCATATTGTTATTTATCAACGGGATTATGTAAACAGTAACCAATACTTTTCCAGAGAAGATGCCCAGACACGTTTTGGAGTGATTGATATGAAATAGTAGCACACTGAAGCAACAATGGGAGAGAAGTCAAAAAAAGGAGGAATAAAAGAAGAAATATATATAAATTGGAGTCAACCGAGTACATGCGATTTGTTAAAATAATCTTTCATTGCAAATGTACATTCTTGCAAACAATATTTTTTGTAGCATTTGGACAGCTCAAACATATTAGAGCAATATTTTTAGAGCAAACACTACTAGAGCCTGTGCAAGAAGGCTCTAACTTTACAAAGATTTAAACTTTACCTTAAAGTTTTTTTTTTTTTTTACTACATATGTCTATAATATGACTCACAAATTCAAATTACAGGAGGTCGCAAAAGTTGCAAGGTCTAAAGTTTTAAATTTGGACCAAGAGCATCCATTGTCATTAATATTAAAGTGTTTGTAACAGCTGTATTCCACGATTTTAAATGTAAAGCAATTCCAATATTTCACATATTCACATATTTCATATCATAAAGCTGTAGCCAGAAATTAAACTTTAATTTTAACGCTATGAGTTTTGACAGGCATCAAGGTTAATTTATGCCCTATACTACTTCAGGCTGCATGTCCATGATGGGTGTCTGAGTACAATCACAGAGGGGGTATGCTGTCGACTAACAGAATCACTGCTATAAAGTAAAAAAAAAAAAACCTTACCTTTGAAAAGAATTGCGACAGAGCAGAGTTTCTGTGTAGAGCAGAGTGTGTGTGTCTGTGTGAAGCCGGGGAGGGGGGGTGTAAAGGCGAGAGAGTGTGTGTGTGTCGGTGTCAAAAAACCCGGCACTCGTAAACAAAGACATGCTCGTTTTTCAAGTCAAAATTTATTAAAAATCTTTGCTCGTCTTGCGGAACACTCATAAACCGAGTTACTCGCAATCCGAGGTTCCCCTGTATCTATATACATAAATGAAAGAATTTGTCTGACATTGGTCAAAACTTACTTTTTCAATGATATAGCCATAAATACTCGGTGCCATAAATACTGTATAATCAAAATGTTGAGTAGAAGTGAAGTTATGAGCAGTTATGTGCCAGATTATGTCTAGCGCTTTTTTTTCTTGAGGTGGGCATGGCTATACATGTCACTGAACAGTGCCAATCAATGTTCAGACAGAGTATGCGGAAGACACAGAAACATTATATTATATGAAATATTTCCCCATTCATCTTCACTCACTCTAATTCTCACTCATTCTCTATACAGTACTTTTTATCCTGTACATCGTCACAGGAGGCCTGGAACCTATCCCAGGGGACTCAGGGCACTAGGTATGGTACAATTTGTACGGGTGCCAATCCTCCTCAGAATGCAAGCACACATTCGGGCAATTTGGAAACACCAGTTGGCATAATGTGCAAACCTTTGGACTAGGGGAGGAACCCAGAGCACTTTTTTGGAGCTGAAGAAAAGAAAACAAAACAAAACAGCGATCCCAGAGGAAAGCCACCCGCATACAGAACGAACTCTACACATGCACACTGTTTAATGATCACAGAGACTTTCTTCTCATTATTCTTTCTTCAATAATCTGGACAGTAGTGTCTGGGTGTCTGGAGAACATCTGTCTGACAAATGGCCAAATCCAGCCAGCCACCATCCTGTTCTCTCAAAATGCTTTCAGACCGATTGTAACGTCACATTGCAGGATCAGAGGCATTACCTGTAGCCTGTCACACTCACCTCTGTTATGAGTATATGATTAACAGAGTGCGTCTCCAATCACTTCCAAACCAGATGGTGCACCATATCACCTGCTGGAGCTGAAATGTGATTATCATATTATAACAGTGAATCCAGTCAGGAGTGTGTGTACGACTGACAGACAAACCAGACACTATTGGCAGACCATTTGAAGATTTGGTTCGACATCAACCAAGCTGATGCATGCTGTGATTTAAACATGCAAGTGTCATTCTCTTTGAAGTGGAGACACACCCAGTAACACCATAATATATCCATCTTATCTGTCTAAGTTGTATTGCAGCAGGACAAACGTGTCCCCTGTGCTCTTGCTTTTCCCTTTTCTCACATTTATCTAATATAAAAACCTCAGAACCAGTCTGTCTCTCTCTCTTTTTCTCTCTCACACACACACACACACACACACACACACACACACACACACACACACACACACACACACACACACACACAAATTGCAGGCTGTTCTTTCCAGGAACACTCGTATTCCATCCACCCAGGCCTTGCAATGGGACAAGCCAAGGACAGCAGTCACATTTAGTGAGGGATATGATGTGGAGAGGAGGGGACTGAGTGTGCAGACGTGAGGAGAAACACTTGGAGGGTTGAGGACAGATCTGAGAATCCAGAACATGTGTACAAACATGGTTTATCACAAACACATAATCAAATGCAGGCTAAGAAATCAGAGAAAAATGGTCTCTGTGTTCCATTTAATAAGCCTTGAGGACTCATAACAAAGCACAGATACAGTATGGTGAGTGGAGACTTTCAGAGCAGGCTTAAAAATTCTGAGCAAATGCAGGTCAGACGTGGATTTACCCACCAATGTGAGACCATTATAAGTTCTAACACTCACACATTAACAATGTACTCCTTAAGAAATGTAAAGGAGAGTGATAAAAGATACTACACAAGTTATGGGATGTCAAGGAATGCCATTTGAGTCCAAGACCAATCAGCCATAATACAGCACAAAACATTACACCCAATATTATGGGTACCCCTTGTGCCACCGGGGCAGTTCTGACCTCAACAGGGCATGACTCCACAAGACCTGGCACTGGCACAAGATCTGGCTCCATGAAGTTGACAGTGGATCCTTTGGGCTCTGTGGATTGTGGGGTGGCTCTTCCATCAATCGGACTTGTTTCTCTGGAGCCATGAAAAAGTATTTGCCCTTTCCGGATTTTTAACTTTTTTTTGCATTGCATTGCATGTCACACTTAAATGATTGAGATCAACAAACAAATTTTTAATATTGCAAAAGATAACCCAAGTAAATACAAAATGCAGTTTTTAAATGATGATTTCATTCATAAAGGCCCTACGTTAAAAAGTAATTACCCCACCCCACCCCTTGCTAAATCGTGAATGAACTGTCATTAGTAAAAATTTCACTTGCCACACTTAGGCACGATTACTGCCAGACCTGTTGAATCAAGAAATCACTTTAATAAAACCTGTCTGACAAAGTCAAGCATGCTAATAAATAAATAAATAAAAAAGCAACATGATCAAAAAAAATTAATTGACATGTTGACATGGCACTGTACCTGAATTAACACTTTTATATCAAGTTTTTTTTTTCCGTTGATTAAATGGAGCACACGCCATACCCTCCACAAAGTCACATGAACAGTAAACAATAGTTACTATAGAAATTATGACGTATCAGCAATCATATAAACCTGTGACACCCCAAACTTCTGCCAGAGCTGCTGTTTTGCTTGTTATAATTTATTCTGATAGATCAACAAAGAGCTCCTCTTAATTATGGAGTTTTGATTATGTTCCTTTACTCATACTTTTGGAGAAGTCGGTTGATGCTACAGTTTCTTTCTCAGAATGGGAGGAACTCAGAAATGGATAGAAACACTTAACCACACACATTTCATTACCTCACACAAATGTACTTGCCAAGATATCTCATAAATCTCAATTCACAAAGTGTAGACATGCACGCAACATGAATGCCCAAACGCACGCAAACACGCGCATAAATTACATGCACATTCTGGAGATCATGCTTCTTTATTTACCTCACCACCTTGTAAATGTACCACCCACGGGCAAAGACACACTAAATAGTGGATGGTTGATATAGAAGAGTCATTTGCAGCTTGTAAATGGTTATAGTGTCTCAGAAACACACGTTTAAGAGCGTTTACAGAAGGAACAGAACTAATTATCCATAAGTAGTTTTTTTTCTTCTTTTTTTTCTTTTTTTTATGTAAGCTGGTTTTGGATTAGTAATTTCTGGGTATACTGCGGCATATCTGCCAAAATGCATTGTTTTACATGGGTTTTATAAAAGAAAACAAAAATCTGTTTCTTTCTGTCTACATTCGCATAATGCACATGTGGTGCACATGTTGCTCCATCTTGGCAGTGTCTGATAGGTTGACCTACTCGTCACACTTTGATCTGTTGAAACAGGAGGTTTGGACTTAATTACGTTCCGGTGTGAAGATGTTTCGAAGTTACACAAAAACACGATCGGCGACGACCTCCAACTCCGTGCACCTCAGCACCTGGAGTCTGTCAGAAAACAACCCCCCTGCAACCTTTCTGTTTTCTTTCACAACGGCACTATTCTTCCACCCACAAAACATTACCCGGCAGGGGCACCTGACCTCTGACCCCATCATCCCTCTCCTTCCACCCTCTCCGACCCTGCATCCACTTGGACACACCGAGGATGTCTGACCTTCTTTCTCCTGTGTTTTCTCCCACCGTTCTTTCCTACTCTCTACTCATTTTTTTTTCTCTCACTCTCTGGTAAGGAGGAAGCCCCCACATGAAGTTTCTGAAATTAGATCTTGGGATTTGAGGAGGGGGAGCACTCATGGGTGATAATCAATTGACTTAGGAAGGGGTGGGGGAGGGGGGGATTTACCCATGCTGCCTGGCATACAATCTTAAAATAGCTCATATTTACAACATCTTTTATGCATTTCAAAATAACTATAATGCCGAGAGTAAAACATGCTCTGGTGTACTTTTAGTCCGATATGGCTCTGACTCAGCACTACTTTAGGCCACATTAGGAAGTATGTAGTATATCTGAGACTGACATCCTGTCTCAAAGACGAAAGCATAAGCAATCCAACCTATGTAACAGAGATCGTACCACTGTAACACTGTATATACACAGCAATGTATACTTATGCAGGAACACAGAAAAAATAATATCCTGTAAAGACTTTCCTAGCAAGCACTTCCGCTCTTAAAACCAGAACATGCAAGTGCCTTTTGCTTCTTAGGATAGCACTTAAATATTTAGTATGTATCCAACATTTCAAACCAAAGCAACGGAAGGCTGCTAGTAAAAATAGCACACCCTCCATCTGAATTTAATCACCTGCTAGCCTCCACTGCCCAAACAGCCCAGGACCTCAGTGTTGCCTTAATGTTTAGATTATTGTACAAAGGCAAGAAAAGTGATGCACGTGATTTACTACAGTATAATCAATGTGTTTACTTTGTGCAGACACTCTGTCAGCCACTGCTGCATCACCCCAGTCCCAAAGCCAAATATTTCTTTTTCATCACCCCAGAATCCACAAACATTGCCTCTTCTTCTGCTTCAAATCCTACAAGCTATCCTTCTCACCCTAGCCCCATTACCCACAAGCCATCCCTCTCACGCCAGCCACAAATCCTCAAACCTATCCTTTCACTCCATGCTCAAATCCCCCTAGGCCTTCCCTCTCATCCAAGCCGCAAAGCCAATCCTCAAGGCTTTCCTCCTACTCCAGCCCCAAATCCCATCAAACCATCCATCTAACTTCATCCCTAAATCCCCACAATTTCTCCTCTCACCCAAGACCCGGTTCCCCCAGGAAACTTCCGTCTCACCGCAGGCCTAAAACCGAAGAAACTTGATCCATCATCCTATCATCAAACTCACACAGTACAAATCTATCACCCCAACACCAAAGCTCTATCGTTGAGTTTAAACAGTCCAAATCCCAAACCCCATAGTATTATTTCACAGTTCAACCAACCCTGTTTCAAACTCCCTACTGATCTATGCTATTACTCCAGCCCCTAAATTCCCACAGTCCTGCTCTATCACCCATACCCAAAGCCTCACAATCCTATTCCTATCACTCCACCCCACCCCATTTATCTCCACAATCCTGCTCCATTACCCCAGCCACAAATCCTTCTACACCACCCCCAAAGCCTTACAATTCATGTGCACCACCCAGTCCCAAATCCCCACAATACTGCTTCATTAGCCAACTTTAAACTATCATAGATCTTTCATCATCAACACAGACCAACCCCCTGCCCCTAAAAAGGCGCACAATTGTACTTGACCATTCCAGACATCATTTTCCATGTATCTTCGTAAACCATGTTCTTAGCAATTCTTAGCAATTCTCCTTAAAATGAGAATAGCAATTGCCGAAAGCAAAGCGATCAACTAGCCTCACACATTTGTCCCATTCAGTCACAAATGTTCTATAGCTTTACAGCTATTCAGGAATGTTCTTAATCAGCTCCAAACACTTCCAGATGATTCAGAGCATATGTGCATACATTTTCAACACATCGGTTCCATGAGTTGGTCTTGTTAGATCAAACACTGTAGCAACCATACATAATATATAAATACAAATAGTATATCTGGATATCAATTTCACTTTGCTCAAAGAGCTGGGTTACATTTTCAGTCCTGCAAAAATGACGACGCATGCAACAGACCACTTGCTTGCAACATTAACAATAACTCTCTGAAGCCTTCAGGCAACCTGTTATGACCATTTGTACTTGCACTTGTGTGTGTATGTGTGCTTAGAGGGGACAACTTGTGTTCAAACCACTAGCGGCATACCACAGAAACCATCCTATTTCTTTCCAGAAATTTCATCACTCAAGTTCAGCAATGCATCCTGCACACTAAATCATTCACCGAGCATAGAGCTCACTCTATCATTTACACACTGGGGTAGCAGCACCGGCATAAATCCTGCCTCTAAGAAACAGCTTGCCTGGTGTCTGCTGCAAAGTCCATGTCCCACATTGAGACATGCTGCTCGTGCCAAGATTAAGGACTGACCTTAAAGTATGGCCTACTCACTAATTTAGGCACATTTATAGTGCAATGTCTTCAAGTGGGAATATTGTGGAGCAAGGCCAAGGTTGAAAAAATATAAAACACCACACCTATTCAAACCATGGGAATGTTTTGGAATAATGCTTATTCAGTGGAAAAGGACATTAGGCCTGATTCCCAGACAGAATGCATCATCGTATACATCCAAAGAAATTCCCAGGGCATAATAGGTGTAGTATTTGACATAAGTTTGGCAGTTTGGCAAAAGCGCAATCATTAAAAGGTTAATTAATTTTATTTCAGAGTTCAGAGTTATATTTATAAAAAAAATAATAATAATAACTTTACACAGCTGTAGCATTATGGATTTCAGGCTAGCCTAAAGATGGGCCTCTATGATTGGGTTGGGTCGGTCAACCCAACCACAATATAATTCAGCCCTTAAGGGATAAAGGAAATGCATCTGGATCCATAATCATTCCATTTGCCCACTATCCAAAGGAGGAGGGTTTGGAATGTGACCTCTCCATCTACCAGGCTCATGTGTTTTTCATTTAGTACCAAAAAAAAGTTTCCTTCCAAAGTCTTGTTATTTAATGCTTCATCTTTTAACCCCATGCAAAATATCAGGTGCATTTAGTTTCCGAGGGACCTGATCCCTGTAAGAAAATTATACTCAGATATTTAAAAGCCCGCTAAATAATCCTAACCCCTTTTCTAGCCCATCAGCAGCACTAATGAATGAGATTTGGCTGGCACGTCTATTCCTCCAGGGTCTGAGATTCATACACATCCTCAAACTGAAACCAAATCCAGGGTACAGCTTTACAACTCTAATCAGAAATCCTGACTACAGCAATATATATTTGCTTGGTTCAACTCATAACTAAATACATCGTTGCTGATGATCTTCGTTTCGATCTGACATATCTTCTTGACCTTGAAGTGAAAAAAAAAAAAAAGTCAAAATAAGTACGAACTTATACTTTTATGTAATATACTATTAGCTCAATTTACACAAAAGGTGAACTAGTGCTAATATTATAGTAGAATGGCTTTTTATTAGTCTATGGAAGGCTACCAACTGTTAGATATGCACTAACGACACACACATACCTGCTCTGCAGTGTAATTGCACACTTTGTAAAAGCAGCCTTGTGGCAAAAGGACAAAAAAGGTGAAAACTCTTTTGTAGCAGTATTTCACAAGACGAAAGAGTTAGATCAAGAGAAGTGTTCCAAATTTATTACGCTATAATAGTGGTATTTCATGGCACATGAATGGGTTGGAAGAAACGTATCCAGAGATTCAATCATTACCTTGTAAGGCAGTTCATGAAAGTTGAGCTACAAGTGTTACCTACAGGGACCCCTAAATCTTGGCTAAGCATGTTGCCTGTTTTTCAGGCTAAAATCAAAAAGGATGTTTATTAAAGCCATATAGAGCTCTGTTTCGCTATACCCCGTGACAAAAGGGCTCAATGTCTAATATGCAGGACATTCTGGACATTCACTCTAAATGAATCGAATTGCAGCAGAAACATTAAACCAATATACGAGCTTATTTTGCTTTAGTTATTAATCAGATACAAAACCTCTCTCTTATGAAAGATGCATGCATCTGTAGATCATAAACAATGTGAAGTATATCCAGAGATATTATGCAAATTGAAAAATCAAGAAACGAGACAGTAATCCACTTCGTTTAGTTCTATCACTCACGTTATTGTATTTCACGTGTGCTTCTGATGATGAATTGTGGGTGAAGCAGGTTTAAATAAATGAGCCCCAGTGCACGTGAACTCTACGGGGCAAGTGTTATCACTTGACACTTGACCCAGCTGTCAACAATATGCCATGTGAATCTCAAGTCTGGAGTAGGAGAAAAGAAATCAGCCCGAGCCTATATACAATAACTCACACCATTTTGAGTAATTTTCCCGATAATTGTTAAGGCTGCTGTAGTTCTCATACTTCCTAAATCTAAAGGTAAAAAATAAGGATGCTATTAAGCCCCTCGATTTAGTTTCCCACACACACCAGCTGGCTTTACTAATACTTACGAAATTATCACAAATAGAGAAACAAATATTTAAATGTTCTTATAAAAGGAACAAATGCAGGCGATTAGTGGGATCAGAAATCATTGCACTTGTCTAAATAAACTCTCTTTCCCACATAGGTACAATTCTGTGACTGAGGTAGGAATGTAAATAGCCAAGAATCAAAATCAACCTAAGCGTCTGTTTCTAATCTAGACAGAAAATAAGGTTAGAGTGTCTGTTAGTAGAAAAAGGGCATCTTTGCTGGCCCTGTTTCAGTTTTACTACTGTAACGCTGCCAACATCTTTAAAGTTGTTGTTTTTTTTCCCCCCAAACTGAACATCATCACATTATTGACCAGTGATGTGGTGCCAAAGAGCGAATTTACACACAGTGACTACAGCCGTCAGCAGGATGGTGCTTAAACTGTCTGCAGTGGTGGACAAAGTACACAAATGAATAGTAGAGATACCCCAGGTAAAATATTAATCAAGTACAAGTAGAAGTCCTCGTGAAAATTCAAAATACAAAATCGCATGAGCTTGTATTAGCTCACTGTAGCCTTTAATTAAAAAATAACAGTCGCTCTCTCTCTCTCTCTCTCTCTCTTTCCAGACTGAACATGATGTGTTTACATTGCTGTATGAAACCATTTCTGCTTCTGATTTCCTGCTGTACCTGCTAAATTAGTATGTGTTTCATGAAGGGCAGGTAAATCATGCAAATATGTACAGTATAACAGTCAGCGACTTCAAATGCTACACACCACAGGGGTTATGTAACACAACGCCATGCACAAATGTAGTGAAGTAGAAAGTACAGATATGTGTTGTAAGATGTAGTGAAGTAAAAGTAAAAAGTATGCACTGATAAAATCGCTCAAGTGAAGTAATGATGTACTTACAGTAAGTACAGTAACAAAGTAAATGTTCTTAGTTACCTTCCACCTCTGACTATCTAAGGCATTTGGTAATACTTCTATACTTCTATCTATATTGATCTTCTGAGCAGGTACAGGCCAAATAGCTACATTTAAACAACAATAAAAGTGTAAAAAGCTAAAAAAAAAAAAAAAAATCAGATTTTTTTTACAAACTCATGTAGTATCAGGGCAGACTATTATAGGACACTATGATTTGTGTTTCTAATTACAGCCCAAATTCAACACATCTATGTATAGAGAAAACGCATTGATTAATATGGTGCTAGTGAAAAAAAGAACACAGTGATAAATATGAAAACACAATGGCAATGCAACAAACTAAACATTAAATGATGCTGTTTTCCTGAAAAGCCACATATACAAGTATTATCATGCATGTTTTAGCGGTGTGCACCACAAGAACAAAGAGGGCTCTTATAGGGGGCCTCCTTCTCAGAAAATACCACATAGGAGGTCCCACTTGGTGCCTGGGTATCCTGCCGTTTCCAAACTTAATTACAACCAGGTTTCAGCACCTCTTTCAGGTCCGCAGTGGACATCATGTTGTGAAGTTCTGTGAAGATGTGGAATCCAGACATCAGATATGTGAATCTCTTTGACACTGAAGTATGTTGTCTTTAAAGTGTAACCTCTGGTTATAGTAGGTATCTGAGTTCTAGGAATTCCATTCAGCCAGGGAAAGAACGAACACTGAGTGAAGAACCCTAATCTGGAATATTTCGTATTCCAGTATTCCTAGGCACAGGAACAAAATCCATAATTTCTATTCTGGAATAGGAATTCTGGAATCTCTACTAAATCAGCCAAAGGAGCAAAATCCTGTCTCTAGAATATCTATTCAAAGTAAAAGGATGAAGAATTCTAAAATGTTTATTCGTATCAGAGTTGATGATCACTCCTACAAACAAGTGCGATGAGTTAGTACCTTTAAATTGCATTTATGAAACATGCTAAACAACAACATATAAATTTTAGACATGTGATAACTGCATGCAATGACTATGCTTCCACTTCTGAAGTGGCAACAATAGACACCCCCAACAGAGAGAAAACCAAAAAAATGCACTGAAGAACAATCATCCTAGGTTCACAAATGATGAGAACCACATGATGCACATCCAAGCATCCTGTTTTAGCTCGCAGGAATCACTGCCAATCTTTTAATGAACTTCTGAAGAGTTTTAGGAACTGATTAAGAAAAGCATCAAATGCATTCCGTAGGCTGTGAACTACCTTTGCACCTCAGCCAACAAACACGGATTTCCTATCCCCTCCGAAGACAGAAGTGCTGTTCACTTGTCTTGCACACTGAGCGAGACACCCCAGACAAATGTTCACATTCCCAGACTCTTGCTTGCATCAGGAGACACTACATCAAGCAATAGAGAGAGAAAGAGAGATGCACGGAGCATTCTGCCAAAAATCAAAAGCATATGTTATATAGATTTAAACAGACAAAGATACTTTTAAAGGAGCCAGACACATAAATACAACTTGACTATAGGAAAAGAAATGCTGGCACAATCACAAGATGAGGAATTGCAGAAAAGTGGGAGTGGAAGTGAAGGAATGATTTTAAGAGTAATGAGGGAAGTTTGGGATGATGACAGAAAAATGGAGGAGAGGGAGGGGGGGTACAATGTGAAATACGAGGGAAACGAGGGTTAGCGGTTAAACAAAAATCAAAAGAGAACTGATTAGGATCATTACATGTTCCAGATTGCAGTTCAAGTCTTATTGGGGAACAGGAGAGCCATGGTGACCAGTCAAGCATACAGAGGTGGGACTGTGAGTGCATCGTAAATCACATGGCCTTTCATGTTGTCCCAGCCTCTCTCCAAAATGTCACTCTGAGTTTCATTTTTCACAAACATTTCTAACAGCTCACTCAAAGAGAGTTCATACTACCAGCTGCTAACATGGACATGGAGGCTATATCAGGGTCCACAAAGGTGCCTTCACAATCACTAAGACAATGCTTTTTTATTAAATCAAATATATTATCTGTCCAAAGCAAGATGCTGCAATTACAGTAGGAATTTGTTACGCCCATATACTGTACAGTCCTGCTTTAATAGAGGAGGGGATAAAATGCGGAGCATCAGTACACAGATGACTAATAAAAGAACTCATAGGCAAAACATTCATAGTCTGTAATACCAAATGAATAAAAGATTTATGATGGATAAAAATGGGATTTAAATAAGATATGCTTCGTCCTTATTTATTAGAAAGCACTAATTCCCATTCATCTACAGGATGGTTGATTAGTACTCACTCTCTGAACAAAAGACTCATTTCTCCACAAAAAGACATTCAAACCCTCTTGGGACAACTGCCCTACACTTCCACGTGGCCTTGGCATATGAGCCCCCTTTTAGGAGACCAAAACCAAAGTGCTGAAGTGGATTGACCTTGGGATTGACATATGTTCAATATCCAATTAGAATAGGCTAATGGACATTGATCATTCAATTAAGTTCTTAGACGTTTGTGACGAAAGTTCAATATGTGTTTAAATTAATTTCTAAAAAGCCGACTTTTACATAACACCTTGTCTCAGGAGTCTCCTTTAGGCCCATTCAGATTTTATTTACAGACCACCCAGATGGCAATGACACAGCCTGTCCTCTGATTTATCACTTACCGGGCCACTCTTCCTCTTATCTGCAAATCAAATGCCTAAGCCCCTTTTTTTCCCCTTATACTGTACCTGTGTGTTCTTCTAACCTTTCACATTTCCATAGCAAGATGGAGTAACCAGAGCACATGTTCATACTCACAACTTAATCTTGTTCAGATGGCTTATTTATAATTGAGTACATTTTGAGGAAGGGCAATGTAAAAAAAAAATTGCACCTCACTCTGTATATTAACAATATGCATTCCTTAAGGGTAGGGGACTTTTCAAACACTTGCCAAGATTTAGTCTTCAGCTTTGGAAGGAATTTCCTTCTACCTAGACCTTGAAAGAGCATCAATCACATTTGTTTCATTTGCCTGTTTCCTACATCTGCTTGTTTGTATATGATTAGATCTACAGCTGTACGAATGGTTCCTCTCATCCTGCTAGGTAAGACCTTGCACTCCTCAAGGAGGAAGGCCTAACTATTTAACCTTAGCCCCCACAGGGAAGGTAAAGATGCTCCACTTGCTTGTGCAGCCAGTGACTGGACACAAGGATTTGAGTTCCTTCTGTAAGCCATTCTCAAAAGAAGAGTGCTAATTAAAGGAGCACAGGTCAGGCAAGGCTGCCAAGCCTCATCAAGCCAGAGTAAACTGATCAGTGTAAGAACAGGCGCTCCGAAATTGTCGCAATAAAAAGGTTAGCAAAGTCAGACTAGACATATTTATTTTGTCCTAGTGCAATGAGTGCATGCAGCCAAAAATACTTCTGATACACATGTTCATCCAAGCTTGCATCATTTTTAGCATCGGCTCATTCAAGCAAGCATGGCTCAATTTAGTTGCACGGCACATGTCTACTCTCTGTTCCCTGTCTCTTGAGATTATCAGAGAGTCTCAGTACTGTAGCATCCCATGTCTTACCCAGAACATGCAGGAAAGGCAGACCCATGTCCGAGTGCGTCCAGCCATCGCCGGTGGCATACTTAGTGACACAGAAGGCATGATGAGATCACGCTGACAGCTCCAGCCCTGCAATTCCAGACTATTCCCCTGAACCGGCACAAGATTCCTGATTATTCCACTGGACCAGGTCCAGAATTCCAGAGCAGTTCATTCACTACTGCAATACTGCTCCACAAATCCATGACACACCTAAGAGAGATCAGATCAACTGCTGCTGCTGCTTCTCTCCCTCCGTCTCTTCTTTCATCCTCTTCTGTCTCACTTTCTTATCTAAGAGCCTTCCTCTTTTCCTCCCTCCCACTCTCTCTCTCTCTCTCTCTCTCGCTCTCTCTATTCAGTGAAACTCACAAAGCTTTTTGGGGTCATGCAACTCAGCTCCACAGGAGCAAGGGGGAGGTGACTGCGCTGCCCTTTATTTATCTCTCCCCTCCCCATATTCCCCTCGTAGCCCCTCCTCTATCCTCGCTCTGTCTCTCTCTTGTTTTCTTTCTCACTTTTTTCTCCATTCTTATTTTCATTCACTATCTCTACCCCCTGCCTCGTTCTTTTTGCATCCCCCATTCTGGGCTTTTCTCTAAGAATGCTCGCTCATATTTGCACTAATGTCACTTTCATTTTTCATTTGTCTGCTCAGTCTCTGAGACACCTGGGTATCCTAAATGTCTTCCAACTCTCTCTTCCCTTAAACATCTGCAAATCTCTTTTCCAACCTGAGCTCCATTTTTCTGCCCTGCATGTAAAACTTCGTGCAAGTGTGAGGTCGCCATCAAAAGCTCATCCAGACCCCACTAGTAAAGAGGAAAAGGTTGTAAACAGAGAATGACTTCATTAGGAGCTCCATCCATCAACCCTAAATTGGGCAGCTGGTGAGAGAGGTAATGCGGTATGTGTGTGTGCGCTCATCTAGTGAACCTCTCTTTCTTTCTCTTTCTGCAGCCTTGGTATTTCCTCCTTAACAGCCTGATGAAGTTGCCCTGTGACCTCTAATCCATCTCATTCTTTTAAAAGGCAGAATGAACACTTCAGGGACCAAGTCAGCCTTCTATAGTACATCACTTCATCTGATAGATGATACAAAATTCCTCCAGTAAAAAAATAACAATAATGCACAAGGATACTTATTTAGATCAGATGAATAATTATCAACAATTAAATAAGTTTTGGATGGTAACAGGTTTGGAGTACAGTGGACATGTGAATGGAAGATAACATTCCATCTATCAGAGAACCGGAGAAGGTAAATGAACCATTACTACCAGAACAGGCTTGTATGAATACTAAGTTCTGATTATCATAACGAAACGATTTGAGGAAAAATCAATTCAGGGATGTATCACCACACTGTCTCCAAAACTGATTTTTATCATTTTTATTTTTATAATTCCTCTACAATCCTGCAGGTGGCATGTGCTAAACTATTAATATAGTACAGCATTCATTCTGGTTGGAGAAAATTATTTGCTATATTTGTTTAGAATTGTAAGAAAATCTGAAAAATATTCATATTGAATCAAGATTTTTCTAGAATCGTAATACACAACTGCAATACAAATTAAACTGGCAAATAGGTTTGGTTATAATATTGTATTGGGTGGTCACTGGGGATTCCCATCCCTTATCAATAATGCTGGGACTTATAAACGAACCATCAAACCATTCGAGTAATATACTGGAAGCTTAGAAATCACAGACAATGGAAAATATGCGATGCAGATTGAAGGCATAATTAAAGCTATAGTGCCTATAAAAGTTCTTTTTTTTAAGCTTCTGTGTCTTTCCCCTGAAGTAATTCACACTTAGGACTGGCAGCGGCGGTCAAACCTCGCCAGAAATGTATTCGTATCTCTTATATACCAGCCGAGAGAAATCTCATTTTAAAATAACAGGCTGCTAATCAATGAAAAGAAAGAGTAAGAGAGTATGAGTCAATATTTTCAATGATGGAGAGTTATGTTTTTATCTTGCATAACAGATGAGGCATTAATTTCTTCTCTAATTACAATGGAAACTAACGAGTAGTGATTGATTTAACCTCAGTGTGCAAATTATATGAAATTTTGAGCATTTATGTCAGTTTGGTGTCTTAAGCTTCCAAATCACCATCTGTATAGGTAAGTTACAATTAGAGGAAAAGCCTTTATACACTGATCAGCCATAACATTATGACCACCAGCCTAATATTGAGTAGCCACCAAAACAGTGATGCACTATGTTTTCTGACACCTTTACATTGGAACCAGCATTAAACAATTTGAGCTACAGTAGAATCTGTTACTGTTACAGTATCGGAATACGCGTTCCATCCTTCACTTCCCATGTGCACCACTGAGCCTTGGCCACCCAGGACCCTGAGGCCAGTTCAACAGTTTTCCTTCCTTGGATCACTTTTGGTATGTCATGACCACTGCAGCCTGAAAACATCCTAGAAGAGCTGCAGATTTGGAGTTGCTCTGCCCCCATTGTCTAGCCATTACAATTTGGCCCTCCTCACAGTAGCTACATTTTCAATGGTGGCTGGAAGTGGGTGGGATATACTGCATTAGGCAGCAAGTGAAACATTTTCCTAAAACTAGTCTGTTGGAAGCAGAAAAAATGGACATAAGGATTTGAGTGACTTTGACGAGGGCCAAATTGCGATAGTTAGATGACTACGTCAGGGCAACTCCAAAACTGCAGCTCTTGTGGGATGTTTTCTGGCTGCAGTGGTCAGAACATACCAATAGTAAACCAAGGGAGGAAAACCGGTTAACTGGCGACAGAGTCATGGGTGGCTGATGGCATCACTGATGCACATGGGAAGGGAAGGCTGGCGCGGGCAGTCAGATCCAATAGAAGCGCTAATGTAGATTAGATTGTGGAAAAGGTTAATACTGTACTCGTTGTTATCGAAAGGTGTCAGAACACACCCTGTATCACCATTATGGTGGCAAAAGGAGGGACCAGCAAAACAAGCATTTAACTTTAAACAATAACTTATAGTGTAGCGTTAAGACTAGATGCTTACTTAATTCTATGGGATATGTGCAGTTTATGATCCCACAGAGTGCCATTACACTGTGGCAAGTCCAAAGCAGTTTGTAACTGGGCAAATACTTTTAGCCATCCAGATAAGGGTAGCTATAAGACATAATCACTTGTTGATTTTTTTTTCCCCCTGGGGTTTTTGTTCTTATACCTATTACTTTTATAAGAGCAACAGTCATATTTATGTGGACAGTACAGTTTTTCCTCTCATAATGCATCAGGCAATATCCTCAGTATTGTGAATGCTAATGCTAAAAAAGTAACCATTTTAAAACGGTCCAATTATTGGACTGCACCAACTGCTGAGTGGTGCAGTGGTAAAGTGCTCACCCTTTACAAGTTCAACTCCTGTAGCTGGGAGCCTAGTGAGAGCAGATTGGCCATGCTCTCTTGAGGGGGATGGGGATTGGCATACTTATTCTCCCACATCAATCATGGTGACACTAGCAAGTCATGGGTGTCTGTGAGCTCATGCATGTGGAAGGAATCGGATATCGCTAATTACGAACGACGCATGAGTGAGAGTTTGAAAAGATGCTTCACGTGAATAGGAGGAAGCACATGCTGGCCTATGCCCACAGTGGTTGGTACTGTAGCTGTGATTGATGTGGAAGTGTTTTAACACGATGGGTAGGACTAGGACACAACTAAAATAGGGAGAAAATATTAGTGGAAACTAATAAAAAAGAACTAATAAGATTTAAAATGACTAGAAATGGGTTCCTACCTACACATTATTAAAATCTGTAAGAATAGTGCTGTACTGTCAACATCATAGACGAAATGTGGTCAGAAACAGCTTGGGAATAAATAACTGTGGGGCCCCCAAAGAAACCACTTGTTAATGAGACTAATCAGATAGAAATCCTTCAGTTTGCTAGTAATGTTAAAGACTAGACTTCGAAGCAATGGAAATACGTAATGTGGTCTGATGAGTCAAGGGCACATCAGGGTAAGAAGGGAAGCACATGAAGCCATGCACCCATTATGCATAGTGGCCACGGAACAAGCCACATCAGGCAGTGTTATGATCTGGCCTTGGTTCAGTTGGTCAGGTCCAGGCTCAATGGCAATAAAATTAAGTCAGGTGATGTCCTGAATGCACTGCATGACCAGGGTATCCTATCAATGGATTGCATTTTTTCTTCCCTGAAGGCACAGCCATTCTCCATGATGGAAATTGTAAAAGATTGGTTCTGGGAGCATGAGGAATATTTTTCACACATGAATCAGTGACTGTTTGCACACCATCATCGGAGATAAGGGCAAAGGGAATTAGTGGCTTATTGCAAGGTTTCTCGCCTACCTTGCAAAAGGCCCGTTCGATTCCCAGCCAAGACCACTGGGTGCAGTGCAAGTCCCAAGCAAAAATAAAATGGAAGGGTTGCGTCAGGAAGAGCATCAGGTGTAAAACCTGTGGCAAGTTGTTGCGTAGACCAGTTACTCTGCTGTGGCGACCCCTCAGCGGGGGCAACACCAACATTCAACAGAGCTAAAGGCACCGGGTGTGCCATTTTCATTTTCTGGCCAGGCTGTGTAGTATGTTAGGATTATAGAATAGTTATCTCACTTTGCACTATCAAACATAAGATTAATCCACACAGTGGCAGGATGCAGTGCTGCTTTAAAATGTTCTGTCTTGTGTATCCTGCAGTAGCCCTCTACTATCCGAGACGGTGCTGAACCAATTCGATACAGAACATCCTTACAACAGTCTAGACCGTATACTACTGTAGATAAGCTCCCCTCATTAAATAAAATTTAACTTTTGTAAAAATCTGACCTAAAATAAAATGCATTTGCTCATGGGGTTAACATGTAACACAAAGCATGCCAAACCAAACTATGATGTGTACTGGTAAGTGCTCAGAACTATTTGTACCATAAATGGCTTTTTCTCTTCTTTTAAGTTTCCGCTCTCTTTATCATGAACTGTACAGTATACAGTATATACGTAAACCATATGATGTAATATTAACTGCAAGTAACAGCAGGAACTCTGTGTAACCTTGTGGCTTTTCACCCTATCTTGTCTTCTTGCTCCAGTCGTCATAATATCATGGGTGGCAGGGTGGCAAGGAGGCAGCAGCAGTTTTTGACTTAATCAATCCTTTTATGAGTGCTGCTTCTCTCAACATTTATGCTAAATATAACACACACACACACACACACACACACACACAGTGCAGTATAACGGATGTGCTTTCACTGAATGCTATTTTGAGGCACAGAATGTGATGAGAGGCAATACAATATAGAAAACACAGGCTTTAGAAGCACTGCACCAGTGAAGATTCAGATTCAGCAAGAAACAGGACAATAAGATGAGGTGATCGCTTCATAACACTGAATTCGGATCTGTAGAAGCATCTCTGTCCTTGGGCAACAACTGTGAGTTTTTGTTAACGATGTCAATGAAAAGCAAAGCAGAGCAAAGCAGAGAGCTAGTGTTTAGTGTTTTTTTCTCACGCAGACTGATTCAGTGTACATAAATTAATGCTGGAAACATCATGCTGAAACAATTTGGCCACCCTCGGTGCTTTGTGAAAAGAACTTGTTTTTATTTCAGACCAAAGTTTGAGAATATTGTAAACTTGAGTCTGGGGCTGGAGTCCAGTTGCGTTGTCATGTAGTTTGGGTCGAGACCAGGAATGCTGACTGATGAGACCCCAACACAAGGTTTATTTATGGAGTTCACAACTGTTGTCCTGCAGGGCCAGCAGCATCCAACACACTCTGGTGATTTCCCACCTCTAACACACTAAACCTGCTAATTACTGTAACTCTGTGGGAAGAGGAAACTCAACAACGATTCTCTACTTGGAAGATAATGATTTAGAGCAACATTACATTATACAGTATGTACAAAACCTATGTTCTTACTATCAAAGATAATCTAGTATAGATCACATTTCTAAGCAGGTACAGTCAGTAAATGAAAAACGACTGAGATCATTGAGATGCTAACACCACACAATTGGCTAATTTTTAATGTTGCCATTAAAATGTTGTCTTTGGTTACATTGTGGGATGGCTCACCTGTCTCTTTATGTGTTCTTCCTTCCTTCCTTCTTTCCTACTTACTAACATACTTTTGCTTACTTACATACTTACCTAATACCTTAATTACATTTACATACTTACTTTCTTACTTAGATACTTTTACTTACTTGTATATAAACTATAATTTTGCTTCATTAAGTGCTCTAATTACTTGATTAATTACTTACTTTACCTACTTTACCTAATTACGCTTACCTACTTACTTAGTAACTTACTTACGTTTACTTGCAGTACAGTACTTGCCTACTTAATTACTTTCTTATTTTTACCTACTTACTTACTTTTACTTACTTACTTATTTAACTTACTTGAGATTAATTAATAACTTTAATTACTTACTTTATTTCTTTTACCTGCTTACTTACTAACTTATGTTTACTTCCAGTACTTGCCTACTTAATTACTCTCTTATTTTACCTACTTAACTACTTAGTTACTTTACTTACTTTACTTACTTGCTTAATTTATTATTTTAATTACTTAATTAATTATTTACTTCATTACTTTCACCTACTTACTTACTTTCTTACTTACTGTTCTTACTTATAACCCACTTTATCATCTACTTAATTACTTTTACTTCCATCATTTAGTATGGTACAACTTATTCATTATTAGTAGCACAGGAAATGTGAACATTCAATATACAGTACAACATGTAAAAAATTACATTAGTAACGACTACAGTTTACTACAGTATGTATTAATGAATATACTATATTATACTGTACACTACAGTATACAACACTGTGTGGTAAATTATTATAGTAAATACTACTACTGTTTAGTACAGTATGAAGACTTTCTCTAAAACATCTGCATAATCATAGAAATTTACATCGGTTTAAATAAAAACAAAATACCTGACTGTTGAACATTTAATTGTTTGCTCCAACAGACATTTATTTCATATTTTCTTCCCTCAGTGTTGCAACTTGTATGCCGTGGCCTTATGTACTGCAATTTATTTATTTATTTTTCTATGTGAGCAGTAGCTGCCTAGGGACTTGAGTTACAGCTCAGCTTTTGTTTCTGTCTCCGCACTCTTTAAGTTTTGTGAGACTCATGGATTCAGACAATGTGAATACCAGGAGCGGTTTGTGTTGACAGATCAAAAGCGATAAACCCTGTACAGAACATATAATAGAAATTACTGATCATTTTCATGTGACAAATATTATTTAATAATAGTATGACTAGTTCGTAAGAAAATGAATTAGTTTCAATAAACTAAGCACTTATCCCAAATTGAGCGCTACTGTGGCAACACCTAGTGGTCTCTTACCTCATTGCTGACATCATGTTTGGTAAAAGTATAAAGCAATAAAATTGTCTTTATGCAGCACTCTATAAGAGCCGCAATGAGCTAGACAGAGGCACAATGAGGAAGAAACCTTGAGAGGAACCAGATTTAAAAGGGAATCCATCCTATTCTACAATAAAAACAGACAGTGTTAGACGTGCTATAGGAAAGTTCAGTATGAGCATACTGTAAATAAATGTCCTTAACTGAGCACAGGGCAGTCTCCATGTGAGACTCACAGAAGCATGAGTGAGAGTCGGGAATAAACTGTTTTTCAGAAGGAGAAATCTTTAAGGTATCCATATGGGGCCGTATAAAGCTGTCCCCCTTGTCCAAAATGATAAAACTCTCTCGAAATTGTTCATAAAAGCACCACAGGACTACACTATCAAAGACTGCATTGCCAGAAATATTTTTATGTCACACTGTCCTAAAAGCACGTGCACTACCAGAAACTGAACCGTTTTCCTGCCTTTCATAATCAGTACCATTTGCACTGGGGAAAGCTACCAAGAGGATACAGATGATTTATGCTTTTATCTCATAAAAGAACCTGGAAAAAATTTTACCACAATTTTCAAAAAAGATGTAATCTGTAGTGACAGAGACAGAAATCAGGCTGTTGGCAAAGTGCCAGAGGATATGGAGGAAGAAAATGGAGTAAAGGATACAGTCTGTACCGGAAAGCCAAAGGCATGGACTATGAAAAACAGGTCGATTTTTTTTTTTTTTTTTTTTTTAGACAGGGATAATCAAATCCAGTAGAGCACTACATCAGGAGTTGCTCAACCTTCAGCACTATCACCATTTAAAATGAACCAAATGCATTATTTGTCCATGTCACCATTACACATATAAAGGCATGGTATAATTCATGCACGGGAGTGTAAGCCAAATGTCCCAGTGTCACTGGGCGCTATGACTATAGCATGCCTGGCCAGAAAAAAAGTCACAAACTCTAAGATTTCATTCAGTGACCTTTAGCTTGGATTACAGGTGGTGGCAAGTTCTTGCGTGAAAATGATTCATCGTGCTCCCAGAAGCACTCTTTCACAATTTGAGTCCTGGAATATATATCCATGCCATCAGGGTAGAAAAAGTTAATTGATGTAATAACCTCATCATTCAATACGTTCAGGACGTCAGCTGACTTCATTTCATTGCTACATACAGTAACATTGCTGACCAACCCAGTGACCACTATGCATGAGGGTTACATTGGTTCATGCGCTCCCCCCCTTTCCCTGACAGCCCCTTCACCCTGGCATTGGGTTAGTCGGAACTCATCGGACCTCATGACCGTTTTCCATTGTTCCAATGCTCCAATCTTTATGCTCCCTAGCAAATGTAAGTCTTTTTTAAGATTAGTCTCAATAAAAAGTGGTTTTCTCATGGCTACACAGTATGTGTAGGTGTATGGAAATGCTCATACTTTCACTATTAAACATAGCTATGGTTTTTATTGTTGATTTTTTACCACATAATATCACCAAGCATTTACAGTAAGTGATCTCATTTCATGATTCTTCCAACCACATTTCTTCCACAATGTTGACGGTTAAGCACTATTCTTCCAGGTTTGGATAAAGAGTTGGAATGTGCCAAGAATTTGTTTATTATTGAATGTATTTATTTTTTTGCTTTTTCTAGCCCAAAATTTCAGAAATTGCTATTTTTTCCCCTGGTCAAGCATTGTGACAAATCTCTACCTCTTCTCTCTTTTTGAGAAAAAATGATACAGAAGATACAGTATATAGAGTTTTATGTAAAGTTGGTTTTATGCTATATAATGTAAATTGTTGAAACATCTATACAAAAATACTTCATATCACAACTGCAGTTTCATACAGTAGGAATTTGACACTGCTCGCAAGGTTTATTTTTCCTACCTAGTCCAGTTATGATGTTTTATGAATCAAATTCAAAATCTCCACAGAATAACAATGCAGCAAATCTTTTAATGCATTCCTAAATCTCTAATATACAGTATCAATACAAATAGATCCTGGTAGGTATCTCACTCTTCTTACTCACATTCTCTTTCACTTTTACTCTCACTCTCATAAAACCAAGGTCGACCTACCCTGACCTAAGTTTTGCTTTTGAGCATATATTTTGTCACTGGCTTCTTTAAAAGTAATAACCCCAATTCCACAAGAGACAGACACAGGCACAAAGATGCACACACACACACAGACACACACCCACACACACAGCGAGAGAGAGAGAGAGAGAGAGAGAGAGAGAGAGAGAGAGAGAGAGATCCAGTGTGTGCCAAAGTGTAACAATAAAATGAACATCTCGGGATAGTGTTAATATTGCCTTACTTTAGACTCAGGAAATCCTCTCAGCTGTTTACTATTCACTGAGTTAAACAATTCACATTCATATTTAGACTGAATGAGCCAAGTGCAGATGTGATTGAAAGCGC
The DNA here is from genome assembly GCA_030347435.1 of Clarias fuscus. NCBI lineage: Eukaryota > Metazoa > Chordata > Actinopteri > Siluriformes > Clariidae > Clarias > Clarias fuscus. The sequence goes on from CM059209.1 coordinate 28,608,245, forward strand.
ATGCGATTCACAAACATATCCAAAGCAGAGGGATTTGCTTAAAGTAACAGCTTTAATCTCACTATTATCCAATTCTTACCCAATTCCTAATGTTGTACTTAAGAACTTTATGATTAGTCACAGTGGATAACCAAATGAGTTCATAATGCTGACAATTATGTGCATTTTATATATTCATGTATGTATGATTACATACTTACATAAGATGCCAGGAGGGAATAAGGGCTGGCCTGTCCAGTCCAATCAAGGGTGTACAATTCTTTGTCCTAAAACCAAGTAAGTGCTTCCCATGACTGGTTTTGAATGTATGTTGTGGCAGGCAGCTGCTCCCCCGCTTTCCAGTACTGCAGACCGACCCGACCTACTTTCACCAATGCTGGTGACTGACAGTTCACCTGCGTCACACCCGTGATGCTGAGTAATGTTTAATGTCCCAGTGCCATTATGCACTTTATCACCACTCGTGGAATTCCTCTCATCCAATCGATTATTCCAAACGCTTAGAACTACTGTAACTGTTGTATATAGGAATGGGCAATAGAATGATAACAATATATACTGCCATAGACAATTCCCCAGTAACTAAAAATTATGGTTTGACCGGATGGCTGGTTAAAAGCAATGCATTAGTAACCACCTGTGTCTCAATTTTGTGGCTGTGTGCCTCAAAGGACACATTTGAAGGTTGATTATGTCATTATGTTGCGACAAACCCTGTCTCTTTTTCAAGATTCCTACACAGTCAGCAGTGGCCAAATACTCCTTTAATGACTTGCTTTTTTTCCCTCCTTTTGTGGATTTCGCAGAAATGTGATGTTGATTGATCTCCCACACTGCTACAGCCAATTTATCCTTTTTTTTTTCAAGAGGGCCATTGTTGCAGCACAGGTACTAAAGAACAGTCACTACACATGGACACAATTTTTTTTTAAATGCTTTACGCGCACACACATGTGGTCACAATGCGATAGTAAACAGTACACACGTGCACAAATTTTGACTATGTGAGTGATGCACGCACACTGAAACTGAGCATGGGAAACGATTACCCACAATCCCAAGCATGAGAGAGAGAAGAACCATTTCTTCTCAGTTGTGATCACGTGACACTTGGCAGACAAAGCACATGCATACTACTTGCATATCAAAAACTTGCTCATTTATCAAGTTAAGATTTATTTAAAAATTTAGCTTGTCTCGCAAAACACTTGCAAACCAAGTACCAAGGTTTCATTAAAGATTTATATATATATATATATATATATATATATATATATATATATATATATATATATATATAATGTAAAATCCTCTCCTTCACAATTTGAGCCAGATGAATCCCATTGTCATCTTGGAAAAAATCCATTGATTGAAAATCCTGGTATATTTAAGCCTTTTTGCTGAGTAGCCACATTGATAAGTGGTTTTCATAAGGCGACACAGCTGTTTATTCCCGATCCCTTGAGTTCTCTTCATGTTTTGCTTGTGGAAATGTTGCTTACATTCACTATTAAACATTGCCATGAGTTCTACTGTTGTTTTCTTTTCCTACCTTTTTTCCCTATCTTTTTTAACATCTTTGCCATGACCACAGAATACGCCTACTGTCAGGACTGTTTAAGAAATGAGAAGCTACTCACTGTATCAGAGATAGGGTTAGAAATAAGTTGTCGCCCGCTCAACCACATTAATCACTGCAGTAATTATCCAATAGAAGTCTCTTATCTAATTGCATAGTTAAATCCAGTTGGTGACTGATTTTTGGTTGGGCAGTGGATCCTTCATTTCTCTCTCTAGATAGATAGATAGATAGTGTGTAGTGAAAGTGAGCTTTACGCTTCTCCTAAGAGTCCTAATGAATGTCATCTTGCATCTCCAGGGTCTGGGTCAGATTCCTGGCCAGACTCGATTCCCGTCTCTGTGTGGATGGAGTTTGCATGTTCTCCCCGTGCTTGGTGGGTTTCCTCCGGGTACTCTGGTTTCCTACCACAGTCCCAATACCTGCAGATTAGGCTAATTGCTGTTCCCAAATTACCCGTACTGTGTGTGTGCCCTGCAATGGATTGATACCCTGTTCAGGGTGTACACTGCCTCATGCCCTAAGTCTCCTGGGATAGGCTCGAGGCCCCCCGGGACCATGAATACAGGATAAGGCAGTATAGACAATGAGTCAGTGAGTGGATAAATTTCCATATTTTAAAGTTTTGTAAAAAAGTACCTCAACTATTCCGCTTCATGCCCTCTTTTTATATCTCCTCCAGTTTGTGTTTGTGTCTCTGGATTAATGAGTGCAAGGACATTAATTTAATGAGAAGAGAAGTGCTTTGTCGACCTCAATGATAAGGACAGCAGAGAACGACACTGCCTACTATTAAAATGCCAATACCTCAAGATTGATCTGTCGCTTAAAGAGAAATGCTTGCTAAGATCATATTGCGACTGCCATCTTGCTGCATCTGTACAGACAGCCAGTAAGAGGAAGCTCTTACGTTTTTTAATTACTGAAAGTGCAATCGCCCTCTCTTGCTCTCTCTCACTAATTCACTTTCTTACTCTCTCCCCATTCCATCATCTCTCTCTCTCGCTCTCGCTCTCTCTCTCTCCCTCGTTCTCTCCTGTCCATCATTCTTTCTCTCCTTCTCTTTCCCTAATACAGTGCAATTAAGTACCTTTGACTTGATTCCAACTGTACTTAAGGATCACAGATTTAATCAACCAACAACTGACCAACAATTTGGCACGAAACACAATATTTTACAATGATTTCTGACAGCTTCCCATTAAAATTCCATCCACATTAAATATGAAGCTAGAAGGGTAAATTGAGATTGTATGATTGTTTTCAGGGATTTTTCTGCTACATGCCCTCACATGAAATTTAATCATTCTTCATCATAAATAACCTTCTTCAAACACCTGACAAATGTGTCTTAGTGTGGAACAGGTAGAGAGAAAAATAGATATATAATAGATATATAATGTTGTTATATATATATATATATATATATATATATATATATATATATATATACATATAAACCTGTTGTTATAGGAAGAATAATCATGACCGTATCCTTGTTATTTTCAATAACAGCATCAATGGTCAAGTTTTATCTCTTACTTAATCCATCTTAAAAAAAAACATTTATTTATTTATTTATATATATATATATATATATATATATATATATATATATATAGTTATCATTTATGTTAGCTGTTCTCTCAACTCTGACCAATTAGAATTGAGTATTTAACAGAGGCGTGGCAAAAAAATAAATGGAATAGAATATAAAGAACAAGACAAGTATCACCTCTGATTATGCTAAGCTAAGTTTGTCTGTTAGCATGTGCACATACTGTAAGTGAATATAGATCAGTTAAGCAAATTTAACTGGCTGTCTTGATATCAGGCTGTGCTTTTATCAGCCTAGTAATATCCTGGTCCAGGCTCATAATAAGGTCTGATTTATGTCTTATCTCACTGTCTTTTACCTCTTGAATCTCATTATGCACACACGTAATCTGATTCCATAGCTGAATAGTACGTATTATACATACTATAATAAATAATTCACACAATATCCTGTTACAGTATAGATTACGTACTGTACTTGTATACCTTTGCTCTTCGGGGAATAGATAAATGTAGCCTTGAAGGTGTACTTTTCCTCGGTGGATTCTCAAGGGCTTTGAATGGTAAACAGTTCCATATTGCAAATTTGGTTCCACCTTGAACCCTTTTGAAAACAAAATAGGTAAAAGGTTGCCACAGGGGGGAATAAAAAAGATCCCAGGCGCAACACAGAACTTTTTTCTTCGTGCACAGCAGTGATCCCTAACATCCAATGATGTTCCTATAAATTATGCCTATAAGTCACATTGGACCCTAATTTGCTGGAAAGATATACAGATATGCAATTAAAGCAGTGCTGCATAAGCAAGCCCTCCACCAATTATAATAAGGATAATCATAATAAGCTAAATAACCATGTGCAACAAAATCCACGAACGCCACTGTTTGAACTATGATAAGCACATGGAATGGATGACCATTGGTACTGCAGGTTTTAGTGGAGGATGTGTGCATCTAAGATTTTCTAACTTTCTTCTCAAGTATATGTAATTATAGGAGATAAAAATCTGATAAATGGCAACGAGTCAAAGTGACAAGGCTGTGATCCACATCCCGGGAGAGATGGGATGGTTACGTAGTAACCATGAAAATACAGACAAAAATATGGAGATACCTTTTGTTTGCTCGTTCATCATCTAAAGGAATTCTTAAATGGTGACAACAGTTAAAATAAATGCTTAACCATTAACAATTAATTCATGATTATAAATAAGACCAATTTGAATGGGTTATGTTTTTCTTTCCATCCTGAGGCTTCATGTTACCAATTCTGACTAGCGCCATGGCCTCTGATGAGCTGAGACACAACATTTGTCAGTTTATCTTTAAACAAACCTCAAAGGGTACATGAAGTGAAGAATTTAGAAAGATCTTTAACGATATAATCACTTTCTTTAAAATTCTTTGTTATATAAAATTCAGCTTTGACTGACTAACTGGCATACATTCCTGTGATTGAATAAGCCACAACTATGGATCTGCTAGAGAAGCTGCACTGGTTCATGTTTAACTACGGCTTAACTATTTTTTTGTTTGTTTTTCAGCTCTGATACTGTATTTTTTAAGTTTAGATTTTTGATGTTCTTGATTCATTCCTTCGAAATACTTTTTTACCTGTATTTAGACCATGGTTGACAAATTGAAAACCCTTACATAAAGTTCTGTGTACGTTACACCACTAGTGCAGAGTGTTTTCCTATCAAGAAATGATCCAAGGAGAACCTTAGAATATATAATGAACAACATAATGCAAGTAATAAATGAAACAAAAAATTACAAAAATGTGTATTGAGTAATGCATTACAGTATAACCTGCTAAGGAAAAGGACCAGTTCCTCTTAAACTTTTAAATGTTTTATATCCATGTGAATAGTCTTTTACATACTGTATTAAACTTACAGCGAGTCCTATAATGTAAGGACAATAATGCGACAGTCCTGATGATCTGGTTTATAAAATATATACCGTATCATGGAATTAGTGTTTGACTAGAAATGCTGAATTCTAAAGAATAATAATAATAATAATAATAATAATAATAATAATAATAATAATAATAAAATTCAAGTTTCAAAAATACTAAATTAAGTGCTTATATTTAGATTTGACTTAGAAAGGCACGTCTGCCATAAATGTGTTGTGCGATGTTGTGGAACAGGTACAGGCTTACCGTCTCCTTTCTGGAAACCCTCAGAGGAAAAAAACAAAAGAACAGAAACTTCCACCAGCTGAAAAGCGAAGCCAAGCACCAATTCAGACGAGTCATGCCTGCATGTACCCAGTTTTTTTTTTTTTCTTCTTTCACCTCAGCAATCCGAACACGTATACAACCACTCCACCACTGCTTTAGAAATGCACCTGTGAACCAGCTCACAGAATGGCTCAGTCCTTCTCCCCATATGCCACGGAGCGCTGCTGAGAATGCTAAACGCAAGCACAGAGGAGTCGTCTGAGATTCAATTGTGGCTGAAGTCTACAGAATCCTCTGCAGCAGCACTGAGCATCCCAAATAGGGTCTCCACTGCTGAGCCGCGGCGACTGCGGCACGAGGAACACCGGAAGGAGGGAGGGGAGAGACGGAGAGAAAGATGGATTGAGAGAGAGTAATAAAGGGGGCAGGGACAATGCATAGAGTCCCTTTAGAGAGAGGGAGAAAAAAAAAACACCCTAGTCAAATTATGTTAAGAGTAAGATGGCGTACAGAAGGACACTACGAGGACTGGATGACCTGAACAGCGGGGACGGTGAACAGAAGGTCACTGGTAATAAAGAGTGGAACAGGTGGGTTCAAATGAATCGATCCACTGTAGATTTGCAGTCCCACAGAAAACAATCAAATGGAGAAGACAAATTAATATAATGATGTCAAAATATGAGAATTTTTACGAGTACAATTCATTGCTAAAACTGAACCTTGCGCATAGAGAACACATGACTAAGAATTTAACAATCAACACGTTATATATCGTATATATACACACATATATATATATATATATATATATATATATATATATATATATATATATATATATATATATATATATATATATATATATATCATAAGAGTGGTCTTATGATATATAGATTTTAAATTTGTTCATGGAAAGCGACACTGTGGCGTAGTGGTTAGCATTGTCGCCTTGCATCTCCAGGGTCGAAGGTTCAATTCCTGTCACAATTCTGTGTTCATGAAGTTTGCATGTTCTCGATGTGTTTGGTGGGCTTCCTCCCACAGACGTGTAGATTAGATTAACCTGCGTTACCAAGTAACGTTTGAATATCTCACTCACTTACTCTCACTCATCATCTATACCGCTTAATCCTGTATTCAGGGCCATAGGGGCCTGGAGCCTATCCCAGGAGACTTACTGTAGGGCATGAGGCGGGGTACATAGTGGACAGGGCGCCATCCATCGTAGGGTACACACACACATACACACACTACGGCCAATTTGGAAATACCAATTAACCTACCCTAAATGTCTTTGGACTGTGGGAGGAAAGCGGAGTACCCAGAGGAAACCCACCAAGCACCGGGAGAACATGCAAACTCCATGAACACAGAGACAGGAATTGAACCTGGCTGGGAATCGAACCATGCCTAAAAATTTTCTACATAAATGTAATAGAAAAAAAAAAATATATATATATATATATATATATATATATATTCTGTATAGCAACTTTATGACATGAAGATCAGTGATGGCCCACTGGTCCAAACCCTGCAAAACAAAACTGCACTGAGTCTTCCAGAAGTAATAGGAAAAGCATACTGATTAAGAGGACAAAGGGTTTTTTTGTGTTGCCTGTCCCTGATGCCCCAGGAGTCCTCTTGAGTCGGACTAAAAGCTTAGATTAATTTAAGAGACTACACAATCAGGGCAAGCTGATATTGACCAGTGCAGTGCTGTAATGGTTGCTCATGAAGAGGAGGAAAGGAAGTGGCTTACAGAGAACTGACTGGAATACTAAACCTCACTGCTGCGTTTGTGAGCTTCTTCCTCTGAGGCTCAAAATGCTCTTGAAACAGTGTACTTTTCTAATAAACAATATGCAAAAAAGAGCTAGAAGACAGGACTAAGTAAAATGCTTGAATTTCTTTATTCGGTATATTAGTACTGTATAATGCATGTTTCAAATATAAAACACATTGGTGGCTAGCTACTGTATATACTTGATTCCCAGCTTAGCTAGCATGATTTTGCCCAAATATTATTATATCTCTACCACATACACTGATCAGTCGGAACATTAACACCACCTCCAGGTTAACTGAATAGCACTGATTATCAATTATATAACAGTATACTGATGACAGGATCATGGGCACCCAAGGCTCATCTACACCTGTAAGGAAAAGAAGCGGCTCAATAAATCCAAGCCCATCTGGTCTGCTTCCACAGAAAGGCCAATGCAGTATGAAAAATACTGAAAAAATGCTGGCCACGATAGAAATGTATTAGAATACGCATCACAGCCTTTGGAAGCATAAACACTGAGCTTTAGAGCAATGGTAAAAGTTCATATGCTCTGATTAGTCTAGACTGGTGTGAGATCATACAAGGTCATAGCAAAGTGAACACATTCAGTAATTCCAAAGTAAATAAAAATGTTTTTCTGTTCTGAAATATGATGAGGGGCGTTTCAAAAACTACGACTTTTGTTTGTGCAGAATAACAGAACACATTTATGATGAGTAAAACTACCTTTATTTCTCTATATAATAATATACAATCTCTGCTTCACTAATGCACATATCCCAGCAATTCACTAGTGCCTGGATTGTATCAAGGTAGACAGTTCTCAGTTGCCTTAGCACTCTCTGGCCTTCCAGGAACTCCTTTAATGGCTCAAACATGTGGAAATCGCTTGAAGCGTGGTCAGGACTGTATGAGAGAGGGTGGCAATAACTCACATTCGAGTTCCTTTGATGTGCAAGTGGTGCGGTTGGCAGTATGAGTTTATACACTGTCCTACAAAAAAAGAATGACTTTAGTGATTAAACCGGTGTAACATTATAAAAGTTCTGTATCACAGGCCATTTCTTTCTTGACAGCATTCATAGGCCTTCATATGACCTTCTACGACCTTCTTTAAAACATTTGCGACATTCATATGTTTTACTGCAGCTAAAAGTCTCCTCACTGTAATGAGCATGAAGTCTACTAGTCAATTAGTTCTAAGACCCAGTTTGACTTGAACGCCCTTGAAGACAACTTATTCGCATCTGCCTGCATTTATTTAACATTTAACTCTCTTTTTCTTTTCAACACCCTAATTAGGCGAATGAAATGTATTTATCTAATTGTCTCGTTTAATGGAACCTTATAGTGCCATACTCACTCACTCACTCATCATCATTACCGCTTAATCCTGTATTCAGGGTCACGGGGAGCCTGGAGCCTATCCCAGGAGACTTAGGGCACGAGGCAGGGTGACAGGGTGCCAATCCATCGCAGGGCGCACAGACATACACACACTACGGGCAATTTGGGAACACCAATTAGCCTAACCTACATGTCTTTGGACTGTGGGAGGAAACCGGAGTACCCGAGGAAACCCACCAAGCACGGGGAGAACATGCAAACTCCATGCACACAGAGACGGGAATCGAGCCTGGCCGGGGATCGAACCCGGACCCTGGAGGTGCAAGGCGACAGTGCTGACCACTACACCACCGTGCCGCCTAGTGCCATACTGTACAGTTGAATATTTTCTGTTAGCCATTCTTATTTCTTTCAATTATTTGATTCTACTTTTTTTCTCTAGATGAATGGGGTCAATCAATCCAAAAAAAAAAAAAAAGGCCCTTCTAAGAAATCCTGATGCGGCACAAGCAGAATATGTGTTTGACACCTCTATTGAACACCACACGCATTTACGATTATACACTGCTGCACAGAGGGATGACATGCAAAAAAAAAAAAAAAGAAAATCAAACATTATAATTCTTCAGCACAAGCATGTTCTATTGAAACAGCATGTAATGCGTTTTACTCGAAGTTTTCGGGTGATGAGATGGGTGGTTTTAGTGTTTGAAGCGGGTGATAAACTGCCTTGAGTAAGCCGCTGCTTCAATAAGCTTTAAACAATAGCTCGGAGACAGATTTTTGGAGCGCGTTGTGACAGGGTGTGACTAATATGGCAGTAGTGTCTGGAGCAGATAGAGAAGCTCTGGGTCTGTGCCAGTAGCAGCGCCAACATTTTCAAAGCTACGAACAATTCACATACTGCAGAAAAGGGTGAGGTATGAAAATAAACAATAGGTTGACAAAATCACAAAGATATCAGGCAGAATGCACATAATGGGATGTTTTATGCTGATCCTGAACCGAGCATTAGCCTAAAGAAGGAAAGAAAAAGACTAGCATTATATATTCCATCTATAGGCGCTGCAGTGCAGTATGTGGAATTAGTTCCACTGGAAAAGAAGCGGCTCAATAAATTTCCATCGGTGGAGCCTGTGGGGAGTCGTCAATCAAGCGCCATGTCTTTCCATACTGTAGTGTGTGCATGTGTCAGTCATACAAGCTATGGTTCTTTCTGCTGTAAAGGGAAGTGAAAGTAGACACAGCCATAAAACATGTGTGAACCCTGGCCTGGGTGGATCCCTCCACTCTATCCTGTTTTCCTCGCCTCCCTCAGTTTTCAGGAAACTCTGCACACTCTAGGCCGAATGATGGGAGCGTAATATGGACAGCTCCGTTGTCTTATGTAATGACTGGAAAATCTGACGCACCTTCCTGCCTCATGGATCTTTCCAGAAAGGACACCAGAGTCAGCATGTACTACAGTACTACAGTACGTGACATTCCTCGTGATATCAGGATCAGTGACTTTTGATATGACGGGGTGTGGAAGGCGTAAACTTCCTATTGTGAGAAGAAGAAAAAAGACAAATACACAACGTAATAGTTTCATAAATGTATAAAGTCGGCTGTTCTGGAAGGCTGGAGCACGGATTCAGTCATTGTTTTAGAAAGCATTGTGTGGAGGATAATCGGAGGAAGGCGAACTTTTGGAGAAGCAGCAGAGGTTGCAGCTGTTCAGTGAATCAGACAAGCAACAGTAGCTGAGGACACGTAAATAAAGGAAAATCAGCTAAAACTGGTTCAGAAAATATTTTCAAGAACGCGAGAACATTATGCATGTTTCCACCGGGAAGCAGGTCAGGGACAATGGTTCTAGGACAATGGTTTCAGAAACCTTTTACTGCCTGCTCTAGATTCGGTACAATATACACCAGAGGCTACTGGGGTGGAGCTACTGGGAACTTTCACAAGCCAGATGTATCTAAAGCTTATTTTATACTTTCGTCAGCAGGCCAATATAACGTTTCTTGTTTCATTGTAAGGATTTAAAGCAGTTTTATTAACATGTAGTTTTTGCAGTTTATCCAGAGCACGATCACGGTTGCATTCTTTTCATGGAGAGCATCCAGGAATGATTACCAGGGATCACTGTGAAGTGACTAATAGCTCCAGATTACAATGACTGACATGCAGTATGAGATTACACAGTCATGATGTAACAATTTAAACGAGCTCTTCGGTAACTTTCAAATGACACCAGCTCTGCAACCCTGCAATCTGCAGTGCCCTAGAAAGAAGCTGCGGAATTCGGGTATTTTAGATGACGTTAGTGCTCTATTTAGATTGTAAAACTTTGATGATGATCAGAAACCATGTCAAGTTTTGGGGAGAATTTATGAACATGGTTATTTTTTAAGAGGGCAATAAAACTTTACAGTATTAAACTGCTGAAAGCAAAGAAAGAGGCATTGAATATTTGTCCAAAATACACTACGATGACAACTGAGTCAAAATCAATCGGATTGTGATCGGGATCGTGTCGGTACATCCCTTTCTCTTGACCGACCATATTCAAGAATTGAACAGCAGTGTGGAAAATAATGTCAAATATTATATTTGTGAAACCGAGCAATGAAAAATTCATTTCAATCTTAACCTCCAAAGACTACTTTGATTTTGCAATTACCATCACGTATTAATGGGACGTGATCATGCAAACAGGTACTGTTTAATCCGTGGAACTGGCAGCAGTACTGTGAGTAAAACTGCATAAGTCACTTTGCTAATTTACCAATTATTCATTTAATCAGAAAGACATGCAGATTAGGCTAATCGGCATTGGCTATCCACTTGCAGTAAAAGATACAGTGCGATATCAGCCCTGCAGTCTGGCAAATGAGACGTGTGCCTGTGCTTAGTGAAATTATATTACTTTCTTGTATCTGTGTAGCTTATATGTGTATCCCACAAACCAATCCTCTGCTACAATAAACCTTCCCATAAACATTAATTACAAGAATGTACTTACAAGCTTTCCTATGTACATTTTCTGTCCAGAGGTTTGAATTTTAACAAGGGGGAAAAAAAGACCCCGTGGAGATCACATTTTCTGCCATAATTCAGCTGTCAATACAAGCGCACGAGCTCGATGACATCATGTGGTGTGCTTGCATTACAAATGTGCACACTTGAGCTGGTTAAAAACACCCAAAGGGGCTCGGGATAGCAGCTATATTTCAGGTCTGAGGTCTGTAAAAAGCTGAGGATAAATCTATGTTTTTTTTTTTAAGTTTTTATTTTTATTTTTTTATAACAGTCCAAAAGGAGCAGTCAGTATGGAATTAGATTTGCGTCAAAAATTTTTTTAACAAAAAGAATTCCAAACTAAAGAAATAACAGTACGAAAGAAAAAAAAAAAAGATTTAGGAACCTCTGAAGTCCACCTAGGGACCGTGGAGCCCAATCATGACCCCCCCCCCCCCCCACCCCCAACCCCCCACGACCATTTTGTATGATCGTGGTAGGATCAACATTCACACACTACGGGCAATTTGGGAATGCCAGTCAGACTAATCTGCATGTCTTTGGACTGTGGGAGGAAACTGAAGAACCCAGAGGAAACCCACCAAGCACAGCATGAACATGTCTAATCCATGCAAATAGACACGACGACAGAATCAAACCGAGGACCTGGAAGTGCTGCCTGCATCCCCATGGGCCAGTTGAAATGTTCCCAAAATGGACAGATGGATGTTCTAGACATTGCATGTTTGATACTGTATGATTGACATGATAGAATATGGTACTATTGCACATAAAACATTTGCCATATATGTATTTTTATCTTATGTTTTTATATTTTTGCCTATAATATACTTATAACTATATTTGATATTGATGAATAAGTTACAAACTGAATCCTGTTTCACTGCACTGTACAATAAAAATACAGGAATACAATTCAATTAACTCTATTATACTACTATTTCTAATACATACACTATTTACTACTACTACTACTAGTCACTCACTCATTCTCTATACCACTTATTCTGTATAGGGTCGGGGGAGGAGCCTATCCCATGGGGGTACGAGGGACACATATACAGTACACTCACTTTCACACTATGGGCAATTTGGAAATGACAATTGGCGTAATCCAGAAACCGGAGTACCTGCTGGAAAACCATCAAGCACAGGGAGAACGTGCAAACTTTACACACAGACAAGGCAAGACTTGGACCCTTAACCCTGGAGATGTGAGACCACATCGCTAATCACTACGCCACCATTCCACCTACAGTATTCACTATTATTATTATTATTATTATTATTATTATTATCTAATATTATTATATTACCTATCTATGTAATTGAATATTATTACCCACTCAACAGCAGCTGGCCAGTAATGATGCAGCACTGTAAGACCCATTCAGTAGCAGCTGACCAGTGAGGATGCAGTCATGTAACACCTGTATATTTGTGTCCGAATTGCGAATATGAAACTGTGAAACTGAAAAAATAAGTGGAAAAACTCAGAAATGTAATTCCAAATGGTTAGGAAGAGGACAGCCTTCCATGTGAACAGCTCAAAGTTATACACTTAATTACAAATAAAATGCTTAAATGGAAAGTGTCAATGTTTATTAATGGCCAGATTTAGCCTTTCCTCTTCATGGTATTGATCCCTGGAGTCAAATCAAATGTCAATAAATGTGTACACAATGCAGGCTGCATGATGGAAGGAGTCTTTGATTCATAACAATAAAATTACATTGCATCACACATAAAGATAGATAACTAATGATTTTGCAATAAAAGGAAAATAACAATGAAGCCCAAGTTTTAAGTTAATCTTCCAAGCAATAAAGGTGTCATAAGATCCTCTTCTTTATGGTTATAGGAGTGGTAGAATATCGTGGCTCAGTCCTGAAAAGGCCAGTGTAGTAGCTTATTTCAATTAATGAGACGGAGGAAACGGAGTGAAGAAGAGCGACAGGAAGAGAAGAGGGATTATCCCAAGTAGCCTGGACTGCACCGGCCACTGAATGAAACTTTAATTGGCCTTCTTTTGTCCCAAATTGGACAATTCTGCAGCCTTTCAGGACCATCTACAAAGCCTAGGAGAGATGAAAACACTGGAATCCACCTCCCCTTACCCAGGATCTCTGTTAAGAGTCTTCCCAGGACACAGTGATGCCTCTCAGGCCCCTTCCTTCCTTCCTCTTCCTACCTGAACTGAACCCCTTTAAAGCCAACACTCGATAGAGACTAATAACACGGACAGCAGGAACTTGACCGTATAAGTTTCTGAGTCAGGCTTCACCGGTAACAAAGACCTTATCATCAGATTAGTCTGGAATGCAGGAACCAAAGTAACTACAGTATACCATAGTTGTACACTTCACTGGATATTCAATCCTGATATTTCGAACCATGTTGTTTAACGACGTCCGAGCGGCGGAGCAGTGAAAAGCCCACCTCATAGTTTCTGCACTGCTCAACTCCCACCGCTTCACCTTTTAATAAACACTCTCAGTCCTCAATCCTCTCAGCTCTCTCCTCTCAGGAGAAAGGGCTGAGCGATGAAAAGCCATTAAGGAGCTTCCATTGTTATGTGAGCCTGTGGGTGTTTGCAGTGGGAACCAGTGGAGTGCTTGAACCACAGAGGTTGCCTAGGTTCGAATCAAATGTAAAAAGCATACGTGCCAAGTACAAAACTTACAAAACTTGTGAATCTTCAGGTTTCACACGGTTCCATGGAAGCTTATGAGAACATACTACCATGCAATTGTGACCTGTTTATCACATACCTACTTAATAATGCCACACAATATCAACTTAGTCCTTATGTACTTATGTAGCGAAAAGTTTTCTTGCTTTGCACTGCACATGAAATTTTATTTTTGACTCTCCATTTCAATGCAAAACATTTAACATAATACATACATTTTATGTGCTATTTTTTGCATGAAGGACATGTTTATATATTTCTTTATGACATCAAAATCAATATGAAGTGAAATGCATATTTGAATATACAGTACATGATTTTAGAATAATCACTTATAATCTGGATAGAATAGCGAAAACAATTATACTATAAACTATACTTTAAACCTATAAAATTTTCTGTATATATTTATAGGTATATTTTCATAGCTGTAAAGTCAGACTAGATACATTTGATCAATAAACTCAAGCATGAAGAACATTATGCCACTTAATCCCCACACATGGATCATTTCTGTCTACTATTACTGATCTGTGTGTGTGTGTGTGTGTGTGTGTGTGTGTGTGTGTGTGTGTGTGTGTGTGTGTGTGTGTGTGTGTGTGTGTGTGTGTGTGTGTGTGTAATTGCCAGAGGAGGTTTTTACCGTGAAAGATGGTTAATAATATTACATTACAGTCTTAAAAAGAAAAGAGCAATGACCCACACAAAAGCCTTTATCTCTAACTAGACAGTGTGTCTATGTGAAAAGACTATACTGTACATAGTCCATATTTTGGTCTCTAATTTTGCTTCAAAATAAATTGTACCTTATGCACCGTCAACAAGTATGCTTATCCAAAAAAACAAACAAACAAACAAACAAAAAAAAAAAACATTATTTTTTTAGATCATAGAAAATTAAGCCTTTTGGAATCACCAATGTCAGGGTAGAAACTTTACTTGTTTTTCCCTCGAAATGAATCATATTTTACCTACTTTGTAATTACAGATCATAGATTAAATGCATGTACAGTAATCTGTAATTGTATACAGGCAACTTATATAGATATAGAATTTATGGTAAGGAATGCAGTGTGATGTTTACAGTAAATGCTTCGTATTTGGTCTACACCTTCTAACAAGCATTGTGAATTCAATTGACTTCTGTCACGTCTTTAAGACAAGCAGGAAAGCCATGACCATCAAGGAAACTGACAACGTCCTTTTCATCTCCCATCCAGAAGCTATTTCAAAGGTCATTGTTTCGGCCAGTTGCTCCACAATGGCGTTCAGTGACCATGTACAAGCGAGTGTTATTTCGATCCCCAATCCGCTCCCACAAAGCTCTGTGCTAAGTGACAGAACCGCGAGCCAAACGCGGCAGTGTAAACATGTTTTAATTGTGCAGCCACGCTTCACTTGCAGGCCCCTATAGCTGGAACTGTGCATAAAGATGACTTCAAAACACTAATGGACCCTGCGGATGACCTATAGACACTGAAACCAAGAATTCAGAACATTCCCAAGACAAAAGCACCAAAAGACCTCAAAACAACTTAGTCATAGTTAGATAAAGCATTTTCCAACCTATCACCCTTTCAGCATCTGGACCATTTCTTTTGTTTCGGTCTGTTATCTTAACCTTTGAGAAACTTTTTTTTAATTTATTATTATTATAGATTGAGTCATTTCCTTTTGACCGTTGTAAGCCGAGAGAGTTTTATAGCGAGTACAACATCAGCAACAATCATCTTTGAGCTTTCTGTCAATAATGGCTGTAAAAATAAATTCACTGTCCCAAGGTTGAAAATTAAACAGCTGCTGCTTTTGGCATTTTACTGCAGTATAACTCTAATTAAGGCATGCAAATTTATTAGCTGCTTCCTTTCAAGCTGACTTGGCAAAAGATTAAGTATGAAGTGATTGTATGAAGAATGTCCACAGAGATCTAATAATCTCTCTCTCTTATCTATTAAACGTATTTTGGTCATATTTATCACCATCACCAACACTGATTGGAGTATTGGAGATAGGAACATCGCAACTTATACAGTATATAGGTTTGCAACTTCATACACGTACATATAAATATAATATATATATAAAATATAATATATAATAATATATATAATATACTCTATATATATATATATATATATATAGTCAAAAGAGTCACTGATTTCATTTCATTTGCTGTGTTTATGTTCAAAAAACATTGAGCTTATCTGTGTCACAAAAAAAATCCACAGAATCTTAAAAAACAAACCGACGCATTTATGTACAGTACAGAAGTTCAAAATAAGAAGGTAAATATACTTAGCTAGTCACAAAAAACCCTTCTTTTCACAATGAAACAGAATGCAATTTAGGATTCTTGGAAACCGAATGCTCCCTAGAGAGCCGATCCTAACATCAGCCACGGTGCACACAAAGCTCTTCAGAGTTTCAACTTTCCCAGAAGAAGTTCTAGAGATTCCCCCCCCCCCCCCCAGTGTCTGATTTCGATTGGTCGGTTTCGTACACAAACAATCTGCCACCAGCCTTCATGCGCTTCATTGAAAAGGCATTCCACAGATCGCCTCATCAACAAGTCGAGGCTTGGAGCAATTTGACAACACTTTTGCCTTTTGTCACATAGAAGAAAATCTCTGTGTAGAGCTGAAAACACTGCCTCGGGGGAGGAACCTCTTACAGATTACACCTTGTGTGCCAATATATCATCATCAGGATGTCATTTCTTAAATGACTCCATCTGTTCCTGTGTTTTGGAGTAAACAAGGAAAAGCCCTTCATACCAAGTGAGAGCAATGATGCTTCGTGTTTGTCTACGTTCTATGCCACAGCAAAGAAAGTAAGTTTCAATTTATGTAAGCATGGTCAAGCAAATGAAAACTATATTAAATCATTATTCCTGATCTACTAGATGTGTAATGTAATTACCAGAGACAGCGAGCTTTGTTGTTTAAGTGACTGAAAGCGGTAGCTCCGACTCACCATCCAAAGGGACATCGCACTACACGTTCCAATGCTCCGGTCAGACATGCACCTCGATCTGAAGCAGCCCTGGGTGTCAGTCGGATCCAAACAGAAGACTTCTTATGAGCACAGTGCCATAATCTCACTCTCTCCCCACGACAGCACAGTGAGAACAAGAGCCTGGCTGTCTGGGCTTTGTCCTGACATATTTCCTGAGTTTCATTGTTAGCAGTGGAAAGGAAACACACACACACACACACACACACACACACACACACACACACACTGACACACTTTTCAGTGTGATTCCTCTCGAAAAAATCAAAGTGGGTAGTCCATATTAAACATGCAGCAGACATTCTAATTCCTTCCATGGCCTTTTTCAAGGGTCAAAGTTTAACCAGTGCCTGTCTAAAAGCTCCGGTCTAGACCCAGATCCTTAACTTCTGTGTTGATTATTGACAGAGGTTTCAAAGCACTTGGTCCAGACGATGTGTATCCAACTGGCTGGAATATTACACGACCAGGAGGCCTCAGTGATTTACAAGCTGTTCATAAGAAAAGCAAATGAGTTCATGTCCCACTGAAAGGTCAAGAAACAAAAGCCATAATGATGGATGGAACTTCATTATTTAAAAATATATATAGTTGCTGGGTCTCTTTAAAGGATATCATGGTTAAAAATAATTCAATATCGTAATATTTTACACCATCACATCCATTTATGTATATGATGCATACACACACACACAAAAAAATGTACAATCCTCGCATTCATTCATGTTTATATCCCATTGGCCAATAATGTGAAAGCAAGCATCAAGATACTAGTCAAGAGCTCCATACATCAAACAGCAGAAGTGGGAAAAATGTGATCTCAGTGACTTTGTCCTCAACATGGCTGCTGGAAGCAGACGGCTTAGTTGACGAATTTCAAAAACTGATGAAAACTCTAGAGTGTACATAGAAAGGTGCAAAAAACAAAAAAAAAACATCCAATGAGCAGCACTATTGTCAGTAGAAACACCTTGATGATTGAGGTAAGTGGAGGACAGGCTGCTTCAAATTAATATGGAGGCTACAGCAACTTAGAATCTAAACAGCAACTCTTTATAAACCTGGTGAGCAGAAAAGCATCTCAGTGAATAACCCATTAAACCTAGAGGTAGATGGGCTGTTTGAGGAATCTGAGGCTACACATCTGAAACCCTGGCCTCCCAGGAGCTCCTTAAATGCCAGAAAACATGTGGAAATGGCTTGGAGCTAGGCCAGGACTATAGGGTGTTGCAACAATAACTCCCAGCTAAGTTTCTGTAATGTGCAAATACAGCTCCCATAGACAGATGCGTCTCTTCTGCAAGTCGGCAAGTTATCTGTTGATTTTCAAGAAACAGGCATTCCACTCGCCGAAAGCTCATAGGAACGACTGCAGTTGGCTCCGAGATCGTCGTTCACAAAAACATCTGTAAATGTCAATCAGACATTAATACGTCTTCGTTTAGGATAGATTTCATGACAAGTCCCAGTTTGACTTGAACAAGAGGCTAGGCTAGCGATGTAATTCATAAATAATCTACTTCAATCTTGTAATTACATTGCTACAGTAATTGGTGGTCACAGATAGAAATCAACATGCCTTCGGCTTCAGAGGATCAAATACCAGCCAGTCCGAGGCAGTAAAATTTAAACCTGAGAACGAAAGGCAGGGAAATGAACGTTAGGTCTGCAATCCGATCTGCCGTTACAGTTTTCTGAAATATTAGTGCAGTAGTAAAAAAAAAAAAAAAAAGGTCAAGGGTGTCCTGTTCAATCCTGAGCTCTGGTTACAGTTTGTGCAGAATTTCATATGTTCCCTGCATGTCCATGTGCCAGTGGACTGGATTTCCCATCTACAGCAATAAATATTCCCACCACATGCCTAATGCTCCAGAGATCCTAATATACTGGCACAAATACTAAAGCTAAAATAATTCATTTAAAAATTATATATAAATGCACTGAAAGCCAATTTCAAGAATCCAGAAAACTTTTGAGTCTTCTGGCCAACTTAGTTCAATGTGTTGAAAAAAAAAAACCATGGGCTTCTTTACACAAAGCATGATTTACTGAATTTAAGAACAGGAGCCATGATTCCATTTTATCACGAGCTATATAGAGAAGAGACACTGAGGTACATGTGTTATTCAGACTGTTGTTTTTTTTTTTTTTTTTGTCCATCAGACTTTCACATCGCTTTCAACACCAGTTCCCTCCTCTTAACCACAAATGTAACCACAGCTGCTGCCAGAGAAACCACTCTCACCATGCTGATGCCTCCAGGGATGCTTACACAACTCCACAGGGTTAGATTACCACATTCTGGACATGACCAGCCACTCTTTCAAGATCAGTATTAGGACATATTAACTAAAGGCCAACTGATATATATATATATATATATATATATATATATATATATATATATATATATATATATATATATATCAGACACAATGTTTTTATTCATATTGGTGTTTACTCGATTGATGTGGCATGATGATTTTTTAAATAGACAAATTAATCCAATTATTTTTAGGTGGTCAACAGAATACAAAGGCCAAATAAATGAAATAAAACAAATTAAACTGATTACTGTTAAACCACATCAGTGTTGAATTCTCTAATCATACCAATCATACACTGTGATTAATATTTGATGATCCATTGGACAGTAGCTCCACTTTTAAGACTTACATTTATTGTTTAAAATGTTATTGTTTCTATTGTTACAGATAATTAAAAGATCAAACCTCATAACATTTCTCTCCACCCAGAGTTGATTTTTGCCTGAGATCTTGCCTTGATGACAGAAGAGCAATCTGAAGCCTTTTTCTTCCTCATTATCCTCACTAACATCTGGTTCTCTTCTGGCCACACATCTGTACAGTTAGTTACAGCATACACATACTGTATGTAAGTGATAACTGTAATTAACTTTAATATAAATGTAACAATATACTAAGTATCAAAATGTATGACGTGTCATTGATCAGGAAATAAAAGTTGTAGTATGCATGGAATAATGCACTAGTGAAAATTAATTAACTACAGGAATGTATTATTAATATTCTGTAGAATCGAAGCTATTGATTATAGCTAACTATAGCAGATTTTGTAACAATCTTGGAACACGTAATAAGTAATGAACCACAATTCTGATAGATTTTTATATTTAGCAATAAGTATGTATACTGACAGAATCCATTATGTACAAACGTGGATTTCCACCTAGCTAGTGTAACAAAGTTGTAAGAAATTAATAATAAATATCGAATAAATCCTATAGAAACGTTATTGCCACATACAGCGGAAATGTGTTATTGTGCAACAGGGTTTATATCGAGGGATCAAGTCCAGACGTATAAATAGTAACACTCAGAACACACAGTTCCCGTGTGGTGCTGACACACACACACACACACACACACACACACACACACACAGAAAGAGAGCAAGAAAAGAAAGCAAGGTTGTCATAAACCCAGAGCATACACATATCACACACACACACAGACACACACACACACACACACACACACACACACAGTATACATAGAAACACAAACAGCAAATGAAGCCTAGCATCTACTAGAGGAAACACCTCAAGAACAAAACCGCCTGCTGGCCCTAACTTCAATAAAATCCACTTTACTCCACCCTTCTGTCTATAACAGGAAATAGCACTTGCATGACCACACACCACACCTCCATTCAGAGCTCTCAAGGGAAGCTGTCACCTCCAAAAGGTCACCACGAATGGTCAACTCAAAGCAGGCAGCTTTAATGATATGCATTTTTGACGTCTGTAAAACCCACTATCTGATAACTGCAAGGGCATATGAGGTGAACGCCGACGGAAAAACTAATGAGTGTGATTACAGATGGGCAGCTGTGTACTTTGTGTGGCAGTAATAGCATGTTTTGTGTATACTGTAGGACATGTGACATCACGCCTCCGTCTCACCTCCTGGGAAAGTAAGAGAGTGTCTCAGTGAGCTCTCTGCTACAGAGGAAACAGAACACTACACGAGAGGCACGCTTTAAGCAAACACTTCGCCATGCCTGAAACATGTTTCCCATTGCTCCCAGTGGATTCTACTGGACGTCTGCTCAGAATCATGCTCTAATCAAGATAGAAATTCTTACAGAAAATAGGTTGCACATCATTCTTTTGAAAGTCAAGCAGCTAAATGAATTATTGGTCAGGATTCAAACGCATTTCACCATAGTGGTAAAAATGAAAGAGAAAAATAAAATCAATCAAATTCTTCTTATAAATGTTTGTACATGTTTTGTAATTGAAACATGGGCCTCTTTGTTCAGAGCGGTCCTGTGAGAAGCTGCCGTGTCTCGTTAGCACTGAGCTGGGTGCAGGACGGGTCTTAGAAGGGGGAGCAGAGCCCAAAGCGTGTGAACTCTTCAGAGGATTAGATATTTCTGCCCCTCCTGCAGGGACCTGCGCACACAATTATTATCCCACAGCAGGAGAAAAGCATAGGACAGACCCTGGGACCAGGCTGTGTCACGAAACTAAAAACATGATCCTTTATTAAAAATACAAAAAGAATGTGTTTCATTTTAAAAGTTGTCCATATCTTGTAATGTATTGTCTTAAGCTTTAAATGTCTTATTCAGTTATGCACTTTAAAGTATGCACGCTGTAAACATATTGTTTATTGTAAACATATTGTATTTTACTCAAACATAGTGTTCGCATACAGTATATTCAATTGCGGAAGTTTAATCACATGTCCGGCATACATTGTCACGTGCATCCCAGGATGTCCGGAAACAAGCATAAAAGCAGAGGCAATGACGCTGGTACTGTTAAGAAGTGGCAAGCAATAATGATGGAGACCCAAAAATGGAGCGAGGTGAAAAAATGGCAGACACATGAATCATTTAACAATTGGAATGTTAGTCTTATACTGCGTATAGTTGGATAAACCTTGGATTGCGAGCATAATTTGTTCAGAGAGTGTGCTTGTATATCAAAACACTCGTATATCAAAAACAAATTCCCCCATTTAAAAAAAATGGAAACGCTTATGATTGGTTCCACAACCCAAAAATATTCAGATAAAAATAAATAATACAAAATATAAAATAAAAATAAAACAAATGAACTCGCACGTTACCTTTGAAAAGAATCCCAACAAGCATTGTTTCCGTTAATGTGTGTGTGTGTGGTGTGTGTGTGTGTGTGTGTGTGTGTGTGTGTGTGTGTGTGTGTGTGTGTGTGTGTGTGTGTGTGTGTGTGTGAAGCTGAAGTAGGAGTATACGAGTGACGCACCGGCACTGAGAGTGAGCATGGGAGACGATAATCCCGCAGCGCACGAGAGAGAAGAACCACTGGCTGAGTTGTGATTACGTGACACTTGGCCGATAAAGCGCATGCATACTACTCGTATATCAAGCCCTCGCTCGTTTATTAAATTAAAATTTATTACCAAATTCTGCTCAGACCAAGTTACTCACAATCCATGGTTCCACTGTACAGCCAAATGTGTTAGTATCCTAGTACCTACACAATGTTTGTTAGACTTACAAATTAGACTTAGGAACAAGCTCTCGGAACAGAACTCGTTCGTATTATTTGATTTACGTAGATCATTTACTATTGGTACTATCATTAGGGATCTTTTAATAACGTTAAGGATCATTTAATAACATTACTGCATCCAGCAATCAAAAAAATGAAATTTTGTGTTGAAAAATGAGTTTGACACTTTTGAGTGTTAAAAAATGCATACACCTGAGTATGTTCAGACTACACTTACTTTTAATTTATATTTAATTTTGTTTCAACATTTAGACAACATATTGAGAATATAATGCACTTTCCATAATATAAACCTTAACACAACCTTTCACAATTATTAGCTGATTTGAATCGTGCTAGAGGAGTGTCTGTAGTACTGAAAAGAATGTTTAAGCAGCTTGAGTAGTTTGGACTTCAATTTTCTAGGCCAATCACCCTAATCCCTGATTGTTCAATGGAAAAAAAGTCATTAATTTCCCATCTAGAAACATCAAAATAAAACAAAGAGGAAGAGGGTAAGACTACTTGGGTAAAACTGTAGAATGATGAGTGGCTTCCCATATGATTTTTCAGGGTCTATTCTGAGTACATTGTGTATAAGTAGTTCTTTGTGTTTTGTAATTGAACACATTACTGAGTACATCTAGTATTGAATCAATTGTACTTTCCGATGTATTCATCCAAACCCTGTCCTGGGAGTGTAAAGCAATTAAAGGCAAATTATAATTCTACTCCAAGACTTCATTTTCATTAGAAACACTCCTTTCAATAGGTTTTAACTGCCATGGAATGGTGGTGCATTCAAATAGCAAGGTAAAAATGCTGCTTATCAAGAAAACACAATCTTTACTAATGAAGAGATCTGAAAATCAAAAGGTGAGACGTTTGCCGCAACATGAACTAACTTTTTCATCCACCTGATTCAGCCAATGGCCTGGTAACTGGTTCAGCCATTGTTATTTTTATTATAACAACACCTCCATCTTGTGGCCAGAGACCCTTGGCCAATAGTCTTCTTACTGGTTTATCAGACATGCAAGACGTAAATAGACACCCATAGTTTTATAATCAAACAGATGCACCAAAATTCGTTTATGATTATAGAATCTAGAAGAAGATTATGACTTCTATTTCTTTCCTCCTTTTCAAAATTTATTGGCATATAGTTATCAATAAGCATGCCTTGGAGTGAAAATTACACACAATTTTTTTTTTTTTATTGCTTGTCAGTACAAGTCTGGACTGTCCCAGAGACAAATAGCTGAATCTTGAAAGATTCTTTACTGGTATTAACAGTATTATAGTTACATTTACAGAAAATGATAAAAAAAAAAGAAAAAAGAAAAAAAAATCATGTGCTGGTTGACCAGAGCATTCTAAAAGACAGTTTCATGCTGTTTAAAAATCTGTTGAGAACAACCCTCTTAATCCTCTTAAAGCCAATAAAAGCAAGTCAGAGAAGTACTAATAATGTATTAATCATACACAGCTAAACCTTACTTGCGTAACATATTTTGGTGCATACATTTGATCATAAAACTCACTCACTCACTGCTTTATCCTGTATACAAGGATTGAACGCACAAGGCAGGGTACAAACCATCGCAAGGCACACTACATACAAACACTATGGGCAATTTGGGAACGTTACTTGGCTTAATTTGCACGTTTTTGGACTGTAGGAGGAAACCGGACATGCACACTCCATGCACACCAGAATCAAACCCAGGTCCTTGAGGTGCAAGGTCACAGTGCGAACCTCTATGCCACCATGCTGTCCACTATCATCAATCTACTGTATGGTGTTTATTTCATTTGTGTTCAGTACTGTGTAAAAGTCTTGAGCCACCCCTAATTTACAGTACCTCCATAAATGCAATGAAATGAAATTGGGACAAATGTTTTACTGTGACAGTCTACAAAAGTGCCTAAAGATATTTTTTTTTTTAAGTCTGTTTATATACAGTAACAGCTGCAGCAGCAACCTCATTTCCCCTTTCATCTGTTACAACTACTCAGAGTCCTACATCACAAGTATACTAATCACTGACCTGATCGTCTGTCATCATCTGCACCTGTTTCTCACTGGTTCTTCCATTATGTTAGATGTTTTATTTCTTATGACGCTTAAATGATTCATATTTCATCCTGTGGTTTAACCAAAAAAAAGACACTGGTCAGGTACAGGGACTGGAATTCAAATGAGATTCAGAAACATGCTAAAAATGAGAGCAAAAAATAAATAAATAAATAAATAAATAAAAACTACAAGTTTTTCAGGAAGCTTGAAGAAAATACAAGAAAGATTGGAAGCAAAATATGAAGAAATGAGGGACACCTGTTTGAATGTATAAAATCTATATGCGGTATAACATACTGTACATGCATTCAATTAAAGTTACTAAACAATACAGTATATATATAAAATGCACATATTATCAGGCTACAAATAATATTATACATCGGCTTTATCACTCAAAATCAGTTCCAATATCATTGTCACCTCATGTTACTAGTAATTTACTCATCTTAAAGCATATTACATAGCAGTTACAATAAGGTAAAAATGTGAGAATCTAGATCTGGATCTGTCATCAGCCCTGAGACGTTACGGGGTTAAACAGCAGAAAGAAGTGAAAGACTGGAATTAGTTATTCAGCCTTCAGTCTTCTTTCCCACAGTTTACTGATTGGTATTCATCACCCAATCTGTTGAAGCTATGTATACACACCACTGCTGTCTGCATATTCATGAAACCTCAGACAAAGTCAGAAACAAGAGTGAACGTCAAAAGTCAAAACCTCCCCCACACGTCTGTCTCAGAAAAGTCATGTTTGCGCAGACACGTGAAAGGGACGATCAAAATACCCTCCTTTATCGCAAGTTCAACTTGGG
Source organism: Clarias fuscus (assembly GCA_030347435.1). Classification (NCBI taxonomy): domain Eukaryota; kingdom Metazoa; phylum Chordata; class Actinopteri; order Siluriformes; family Clariidae; genus Clarias; species Clarias fuscus. Next base: position 28,633,867 of record CM059209.1, read on the forward strand.
TGATGAGGGGGTAATGGATGCAGTCAAGCAGACAGAGGGGTAATAACCCTGGTTTTCTGTTAACCCTGTAGTCAGCATGAGAACATGTGTGTTTGTGTGTGGATTTGCGGACACAGCGATCAGAAAAGCATCTAACCAGCTGCTTTCACCACCTGTCATTCAGACACTCCCAACATCAGATTTCACAGCTATACAGATTCATTAACACACACACACGCACGCACGCACACACACACACACAGCTTCCTTCTGACTGAGATGCACACCCCCCACAAAATATTTTAATTTCGAATCCAAATCCAATTTAAAATTCAAATTTTATTTGTCACATACAGTCATACACAGTACGATGTGCATTGAAATGCTTAAACGACTGCCAGTGACCTTAGAATAAAAGATTATTAATAGGAAATAAATATGAATGAAAAATAAATTAAATAGAAACTACACTTAGCTAAGAAAGAATAATATATCTAGAATACAGAATATACAATATAACAAAATATATGAGAAGAAAGAAATGATTCTGTACAAATATAGAAAAATATGGAAATTTTAGTGTGGAAATGAAGTGGGAATTTAAATAGAAATGTTGATGAGAGAGTGCGGGGGAGCAAATATGCCTGAAGGGATCTTGTTTAAAGTGACTTATGTGCAACCAATCAAGGAAATGAAATAGAAATATGTAAACGGGCATGAATGTGCAGGTGTGCAGTGCCCATAAGTGTCCATGAATGTCCAATATATATATATATATATATATAGGTTTTTTTAACTACATATAGTTCAACAACTATATGTAGTTCAAAAAAAAAAAAAGAACATACAAAAAGTTACACAGTCCACATTATCAAAGGAAGTGACCAACGTTTGATCAACTTTGATCATTTTACATATTTACTATTTTGCAACAGTACACTATGCTCAGCATAATGAGATCACAGGAGAGATTTACAATTCATGTCATGACCGATATTGCTTAATGGTCAATGTTATTCAAAAAAATTAAGCATACTTTCGGTTGTAGCTTTTGGAATTTACATTTCATTTGTCAGAAGAAAGCCTGCACAGCTGTTTGCGATTTTATTTTAAATGAAGGTTCTAAGTAATAATTTGCCACGGGTATTAAGTCACCGAATGTAGATGTTAAAACAAAGACCCGACCTGAAATCTCTTGAAGTTACTTTTCACAGGATTAATCTTTTGATGTTTTGTGTTACCATGTTGGGGGAAAAAAAAAAAAGGGATAAACTTCTGGATGAAGTCTTCTAAAGTTCAGCAATAATATTGCCAAATTCTCAGCACAATTTCTCGGGTTATCAGATCATTATACACCCTCAGGACCTTATGAACACAAAGAAAGGTATGTTTCGCTTTCCCAGTGTGATATAATTATTCCCTAATAATCTGTAGGCCCCAGCCTTCACACTATAATTGTCTCCAAAAGTCTCCAATCTGCCTCGTATCATCAGAACAGCTTTTGTGTCCTCTCAGTCGAAATTATAGTACATGACTTGTCTGTTCTAAGTCCATGTCAGATTGCTAGCCAATCCTTGTAAATTCTTCTTGACATCTCCATCATAACTCTTCCAGATGTCATCCTACTGTATGCCTACTTTGACTTCCCTTTTATTCTTTTCAATGTTACTGTTGCTTTGTTTTAATGTTTTGTTTCACATGTTTAATTTGACTTTGCTAATTTACTATATATTTATTTGACATGTATATACTGGGATATTCTGCTCTTAAATGTCTTTAAAACACAAATATAGTTCAAAGTTGACCAAGGTTTGGTCAATATTTACACGGGCAAACTTTTGCATTCTCTAAGATATGCTGCTCACATGCTTAAGATAATGTTATTGGCTGCCGTTTTAGATTATATAACACACCTGTTTGTATTTCACATCAAATTTTCCTTCAATATGGCTTCCACCTTCATTAATCCACATTCTAGAAGTGGAAACATATTTTGTGATAAATAACTGACTGCACTTTTGAACCAAAAGACACAGTTACAGAAATGTGGATGGGTTTGAGTTCGGTTCCTATCAAGGTTTTTCCTTCCTCCGTCCCCTCCAGATTACTTATTAGCGCCAAACTGATGAAGCTTTGAATGAATTTTTTTGATTTATTTCCAGAATTGTAATAAACTGCTTTGTGATAATGTCCTATTTTTTGGTGGTTAGCACTGTTGCCTTGCACCTCCAGGTCCTGGGTTCGATTCCCACATCGGGTCTGCATGTTCTCCCCATGCTTGGTGGGTTTCCTCTCACAGTTCAAAAACATGCAGATTAGGCTAATTGGTGTTTCCAAATTGCCCGTAGTGTGTGAGTATTGACTGGAGGTTCTACCACGGTCATACGAATGGGAGCAAATACAATATGGTCACCATTGGTCTCGACGGTCCCTAGCTGGACTACAGAGGTTCCTAGCTGGATGAATGGGTGAAACCGATCATTTTAGATTTACTGTATATCACAATAACAGATACGAAAGCAAACAAATTAATTAAGCAATAAATTCAGCCACAAATGGCATAATAATATTATACATGGGCTTTATTTCTCAAACTCAGTTCCAATATCAATGTCACCTCATCCGACTAGTAATTTATTTATTTTAAAGCATATTACATAGCAATTGTACTTAGGAAGGGTCCATGCTCCTGCGACCCTGTACAGGATAAAGGGTACAGAAGATGGATAAATGAATGAACAGTTTTGTATTTCAGCACAGGACTGTATACCAGTGGCGCAGACTGTAGCAATGTAAAAACTTGCAGGAACCTGCAAACACAAACACACAAAACTGAGCCATGTTTTTGTTTAAGTTTATGTATAGTAACTTGCATGCAAATTCTGAATTGTGCTTAAATCATGTAAAGTAAAACACGCCTGAGGTTTCAATTCAATTCGATTAATTTATATAGTGCTTATGTTATAGCATTTTTTATAAATACTGTTGTGTGCAGTTTGTGTATTAAATCCTCGCTATGCACACATCACTCACCGCTGAATATGCGCCTAGAAAAATAAATCCGACTGTGTGTTAGTTTTGCTAAAACACCAAGGACACAGATAAGTCAGAACTGTAACTGTAAATAGCATTCCTTGGCATCAAGCATAAAGATAATCTATAAGATAATAATTCCCACTGACCGTTGCAGTTTTTAAGAGATTTGAGATTAGCTTTAACATACATTATCAGCGTCCACAATATACATGCATACGATTCTATAAAATCAGTTTACACAATCTCAGATAAAACAGCTGACTGATAAAGACAACATGAAATCTTGCGCAGCTCAATTACTACAGTAATGTTTTTGTGGGTCATGTGCTCAGCGCTTTTGGATAAGTTTGGCTTATAAATATGCTCGATTCAGGTGCCTGCTGTGTGTGTGTGTGTGTGTGTCTGTGGAAAAGAAATCGGTGCAGGCATGATGAGGTGTCTGATACTCGGTCTGCTGTGTCTGGCTCTCACTGAGGGACTCTACAGGTAAGGGAAGGGGCGCAAAGAGGATTTGTGAGGATGTGAACCAACATCATTTTCAGAAATGCAAATGAGAGAGTAGACTTGTGCAAGGATTCTGTTCATGATGTTATTTGAAACATGTCGTCTGCAGAGTTCCTCTTGTTAGAAAGAAGACCATAATGAAAGAAAGGGGTCTCCTTAAGGAAATGCTGAAGTACTCACAGTACAGCTCGCAGCAAGGTTACCCTGAGAGCCTGATCAACCAAAATGATGTAAATCTACCTTTTACAGAAATATGATGATTATACAGTAAAAATGTCTTAATTCCTATTACTTAATGCATGCTACTACTGTAAAATATAGACATTTTAATATTGATCCTGCAGCTCTTAAAGGAATATTAGTACTGTATAATAAAAGTGTAATAATGCACATAATCTATTTAATAACACATAACTAATTAAATGACTGATTTAATTAAAAAAATGCACATGGAATACATGAATCATGAAATATTTATAAGAAACACTTTAACACTTATAATTTTAATATAAACCTTATTGTTGGCCAAACCATTCTGATTGATGAACTATGCATATTTATATGGAAACCTAAATCCAGAAGGGTTAATCACAGGTTCCTTTATGCCATCATGCTTTTGATCTAATTCACTGACTTTATTTCTTACTCTTGATGTTCGTAATAGGTTTCTCTATATGATTCCAACGTATAAGGTATCAATGCTTCAAAGAGATGTTTAACAATCCACATCTTTGCATTCTCTAGATGGCTTATTTTGGAAAGGTTGGTATTGGAACTCCTCCACAGTACTTCTACTTGCACTTTGACACCGGCTCCAGCACACTGTGGGTCAACTCTGTCGACTGCAACAGTGCTGCCTGCAGTAAGTACTACACACACACAAGAACCTCAATACTATTTCATTTTTATTATGGAACAATCAATATATAGTATGCACATGTCCAGGGGTGGTCTACCACCTTTCGGAGAATAACGCATGAAAAATGAAGCTGTTCGAGAGAGTTGAATACTTGTCCATAGCATTTATTTGATATCTTACACCAGAACAAACTGGCAGCATTTTTTTTAATTTTTTTTTTATTAAAGAACACAACATAAATGTATTTTGTATAGTTTATTGGTTTATTTAATATTTAATTAAACAAGTTATTTTCTATTGTAAATTATATCATATATATATATATATATATATATATATATATATATATATATATATAGTACAGACCAAAAGTTTGGACACACCTTTTCATTCAAAGTGTTTGAATTTGTATTATGGCAGAAAAAAAAGCAGCTAAGTAAAGAAAAACGAGTGGCCATCATTACTTTAAGAAATGAAGGTCATTCAGTCCGAAAAATTGGGAAAACTTGTCCCCAAGTGCAGTCACAAAAACCATCAAGCGCTACAAAGAAACTGGCTCACATGCGGACCGCACCAGGAAAGGAAGACCAAGAGTCACCTCTGCTGCGGAGGATAAGTTCATCCGAGTCACCAGCCTCAGAAATCGCAGGTTAACAGCAGCTCAGATCAGAGAGCAGGTCAATGCCACACAGAGTTCTAGCAGCAGACACATCTCTAGAACAACTGTTAAGAGGAGACTGTGTGAATCAGGCCTTCATGGTAGAATATCTGCTAGGAAACCACTGCTAAGGACAGGCAACAAGCAGAAGAGACTTGTTTGGGCTAAAAAACACAGTAAAGAACACAATAAAGAAAACTCGCTGAATGAGAAGGTGTGTCCAAACTTTTGGTCTGTACTGTATATATATATATATATATATATATATATATATATATATATTCGTCCTGAAAAAAGCTTCAGCTTGTCATGTTATCAGTATGAAAACTTTCCCATTGCTCAAAACAGCGTGACTTCTGAAAAACATATGCAGTGCCTTTATCTATCTTGTTTTTCAGACAATCACCCCCTCTTCGACCCAAGTCAGTCTTCTACATTCACCAGCAATCAACAGCCATTTTCAATCAAGTACGGAACCGGCAGTGTCCAGGGCTTCATTGGCTATGACACAGTCACAGTACGTCTGCACTTAAAGTTGAATAGTAAACGGATGCCATTGCTATGGGCTTAATATTATTTGTGTTGTTGATATTATCTTGATTTTCTGCTATTTATGCAAGGATGTGGTCATGTGGCACTGAATAGTACGACCGTCAAGTTCCCGAAAACAGATTTTTCTTACTCTTAAAATAGAAAACCATAAAAACTTTGTAAATCCCTGGAGGGCAGAGGGAAGAAGGAGCACACATGAAACATGCTATGTAGACTGTGTTCTTAATTGGTCATTTTTACTGAAATTAAATTGACATTAAAAAGTCAAGGTCAGCTTAGCCTACATAGTCAATTCACAGTGTCAATTCTCACTACCAAACAAACTGTAAATGCTCTTTGTTATTATCTATATATCAATATTAACCATTAACCAGACACATGGCCCTGCTCTTGCTGCTACACTGTTGAGGTAACGTTAAGGTTGAAACAAAAAAAGTTTCATACACTGATTTTAGTTCCTCATCATAAATATTCGTCTCTTTTGCCAAGAAGATAACGTCAAACACATTAGCTAAGGTTAACTAACAGATTTCAGAATCCCTCAAATATTATCTATTTAGCTATTTCTTATAATACAAAGTTGCTGAACGCATACTGCCTTGATAAGTAAAAAGTGAATATAAAGAAAGACCGATTACAGTGATCAATATTAGGTCTCACTTTCTCATATGTTAAAGTTTAAATGTAGGTGTCAACTGCTTAATGCTAAAATAGTCAAGTAGTTGTTTTACAAGTCTATACTGTAATTGTAGTGACGTGCTGATGTTTGAAAAGTAGTAAGGAAAAAAATAGAGTTTTTTAAAATACTTTATAGCAATTTGATGAAAGCAGTACGTGTTGTTTCATATTTATGTTGCTCCAACATTTACCTCCTGTAGATGGGTCAGCTGACTGTCACAAACCAGAAGATCGGTTTAAGTACCGTAGAGCCTGGTAATCATTTTGCAAGGCCTCTGCATGATGGGCTCATGGGTCTCGCCTTCAGGCCTCCTTCTTCCCAGACCATTGTGGACACCATGATCCAAGAAGGGGTTATTGAGGAGCCAATCTTTGCTTTTTACTTAAGCAGGTAAAAAATGTATTTGTGTGGAAGAAAACTCTAAAACATTGTAAAATTCATGAAAAGGCTTATCGGTATCTTATTTCTACTAGCATTTCAAATTCTTGCTTCATTCCTTATTCCAGTAATTCCTTGATATCATATGTTATTGAAATATGCCAGGATAGATGTATAAAAACGCATCTAATTAAATTGCTAAACAGGGACTCTGAGCGTGGAAGTGAGGTTGTGTTTGGTGGAGTTGATCCCGCCCATTACCAAGGTCAGATCAACTGGGTTCCTGTGCAACAAAACAGCCACTGGCAACTGGTCTTTGAAGGGTAGGTGTGTAGCATTTTTTGAGAAACTAATTTGAATGTTGTACAATGGGACAACCATCCCAATAAAAAAAAAATCCATTCCATTGGTTTCCATTGGTTTTGGAAAACTTTCCCATTGTACTACATTCCCAATAAAAATGGTTTTTTTTTTCCCCCAAAACTATGGGAATGTATTCCAAATGCTTTGCTTCCTCCATTATGCTGTTTTTATTTCCATTTTCTTCTTTTAAGAACTTTAAGCTGAATTCTAATTTAAGACTCTGTCCTGAACACTACAATCTTGAAAAGTTCATTAAATGTGTATGTTTGACTAAAAAGCTCATTCTGGTTTGTTAGTTTTGAGGTGAATCACCAGTCGACGGGTTGGTGTGATAATGGATGTACGGCCATTACAGATACAGGAACATCACTGCTGCTGTGCCCACCACAGTATGTAGACACACTACATCAAATGCTTGGAGCCCAACAGGACAGCAATGGCAACGTAAGCCCATTTTCATCATCATCTTCTTATGCATGAATTTATACACACTCAGTTGTATGAATAAGACACATACATCATTTTTTGGTCTGAATTTTGTTAGTGTAAATGCTCAAATGAATGATTGATGAATAAGTCTGTTTGTTTGAAATTTCCTGTAGATTTACAGTTTTCCAAGAAACACTTTTAAAAAAAAAACTGTTTACTGTGTGTGCTGTGCTTCCAGTATGTGTTTGACTGTAACGCAGTGAGCAGTCTTCCCCCACTGACATTCGTTATGAATGGAGCTCACCTGCATTTGCCGGGTACTGCGTATGTGCTTCAGGTAAGAATGGAACTGCCTCACAAATTATTAATAGTTAATTATATGTACAACAAGTGCAGACTGAAACTGTTCTGTTTTTTTTTTTTTGTTTTTTTTTTATAAACAGGAAGAGGATTCTAACTCCAACTGTATGAGTGGTATCAGGACATCACATGAGGAATACAGAAATGGTTATCCCTACTGGATCCTGGGTGATGTCTTCCTCAGGCAATTCTACTCTGTGTTTGACCAAGGAAATGCTAGAGTGGGATTTGCTACCTTAGCATAGAGTTATCCAGTACACTCTGGAGTCATGATTCGGTTACTTAATGATTAAAAAATGAATGAACTGACATGAGGTTAAATGTCTGATGTGTTGTTTTTTAATGTATTGCAAAAAGATTCCCATGTTGTGGCCAAAAATCAAAGTGTATAAAATCCAACCACATGAAAAGATGAGTCATACCGATCCAGAAGTTTGGGAGAAATTGTCATTCAACAGGCAAACAAAGTCAGTCGATTAACAAATACAGAATCAGAATCATAAAAAGTGAACAATACAAAGATCTGTTAATTCAAATACAGAAATATGGAATATTTTGAAAATTTTTAAGGAATGTGTAATGTATACTGTATACTGTCCAGGTTCGATTTCCACCTCAGGGTCTGTGTGCATGTCCTCTCTGTGCTTGGTGGGTTTCCTTCGGGTGTTTCGGGTTTTTTCTCCCACAGTCCAAAGACAATCAGATTTGGCTAAATAGCATTTCCAAATTTCCTGTTGTGTGTGAATGTGTGTGTGAATGTTGACCAGAGGTCCTACCACGGTTGTACAATGAGAATAAATACTGTACAATGATGACACATACATTGGTAAACACCATTGGCATCTACGGTCCCTAGTTGGACTACAGAGGTTCCTAGATGGATGGATGGATGGATGGATGGATGGATGGACACTGCTGTATATATAAATATTCTGTTTGTATGATCATTTCCTCATCTGCCACACATCTCTTTTTTCTGACAAGATTTTTAAACTTCACACATTGAGATAGAAATGTGATGCCCACCAGATTGAAGTACTGCATGCTTCATATGTAAGATTACATGCAAGTTTCCCATCATAGAGAAGGAGTACTGTATATCCAACAGGCAGGTAATTGAGGTGACTCTATGGTTACATGGTATGTGTGAAGTTCTCCGTGGCTACCGTGATTACACACTGACCCTGAAACAGCATCTAAAAAGCTGTTTTCACCACATGTGTTTCTGTCACTCCATACATCAGCCCATCAGTAAGAACACTTCCTGATTCACAACAACGTCTACTACACTTAGATTACAACTCTTGGGTCATTCCCCCAAAAGCAAGCATCAACGTTCTTTTTCCTGCACTGTTTTTTTCTTCTTCTTTTGTATCTTAATACGTTAATGTATTCCCAGGCCAGCTCATCTGAGATCATTGTGAGATTTTAGATCCTGACAATCCTGAGGCGGTAACTGTCTCTACATGAAGCGGGAGACACAAAGAAAGTATGCCATCGATTGTACTGTAAATGCCTCAGGGTGATCTTATTAAATCATATCTTTGTGAATTCATTTCATGGCAGAAAGACAAGATACACAATGATGCCTAAAAATCGAGCTTTGTAGGCAGAGCCAGGACACGCTGAAATTCCTTAAAGGCTCCTGTGGAAAGAGAAAAAGAGACAGGGGAGGGACATCACTTGGATGTTTTGACGTTCCGGAGAAGCATGTTGTAACGACAAAAGATGGAATGTAGTGTTTCAGTTCTTCCTTTAGTTTGCTTCATCCTGAGAGGTCATTCATGTCTTGTTTGGCCTGTAGCATGCAGCCGTGGCATAGGCAGACCTCACACAAACACATTCCTGGTACTGGGTGTGTTTGAGGAAGACAAAAATACATGGTGAAAAATCTTTCCCTGCTTCCGAAAATGCCTTCCAGTTTACACTTGGGGAGTCTGAAAGCAACACATTTTAATGAGTGTTCATTTCTTCCTTCGGAACACGCTGTCATAGAACAATAATTCAATTAGGTTTTATAGTTATAATTTCGGTTATATAGTGTTTGCATATACAGTATAGCATATTGTCACAAAGCAGCTTTACAGGAATTAAACATGCTGTGAATCTGTAAATGTATAGATTTACTGTACAAATGTATCAATTTGTCCCTAATGACCAAGCTCCCTGAAACTACATGGGGAAGACACCATGAGAGGAACCCATCCTCATGTGGGTGATACTGGATAGCGTAACCATAAATAAACATATTCTCTAACTGTGTGCTATATGGTCAATGTCCAGTTGTTTAACAGGAAATGCGTTTCAGTTACCATGAAGTCGACTTTGTCCAGGTTACCAACTGCTCACTGACAGAGGCTTGGGTACAAAACTGTTTGTTGCCATTTCAGTCCTAATACTATCACTTACTCACTCACTCACTCATCCTCTATACCAGTTTATCCTGTATTCAGGGTCGGAGGAGCCTATCACAGGAGACTTAGGGCACAAGGCAGGATACACCCTGGACAGGGTGCCAATCCATCGCAGCGCACACACACATACACACACTCATTCATACACTACAGGCAATGTGAAAAATAGTTAGCCTAATCTGCAGTTTTTTGGACTGTGGGAGGAAACCGGTGTAGCCGGAGGAAGCCCATCAAACATGGGGAGAACATGCAAACTCCATGCACACAGAGACGGGAATCACTAACCACTACACCACTGTGCGGCCTCTAATACTATCAAAGTCTCTAAGTGGAACTGTCCTCAGTAGTGAGGACAGTTACGTTTTCACATAGGACCAGGTAGTTTTGGACAGCTTTTTTTCCCTTAATAAATGAAATTATCATTTAAAAACTGTATTTTGTATTTGCTCGGATTACTTTTGAGTAATATTAAGATTTGAATGACGGTCTGAATTTAAACGTGATTTAAACGAGCACATGGGACCATCCTTACCAGTATTGGGTGGTCTCCATGTGATAAGAACAACCAAAAGTGGGTCACCATTATGGATCAGGCAGGTCCAGAGCGAAAGGTATTCAAGAACAGATCTGAAACAAAACAACTCAAAGTTGTATTTCTCCTGTAGCTCGGTAATAAATAATACACTGAACAATTTACTGTATAGTTACATTTGTTGCTGTGGTACATCCAAATAACAAGCCGGTTTGTGTAATTACCTGTGTTTTATAGCAGCTATAAAAAGTTCTTCCTTAATATAATACAATTAGAACATTAATGTCCAATAAATCTTGCATTTGAATTACAGCCATCACTGATGTCAGACTTAAACCCAGATGTAAAATGCTGTTTTAAAATATAATGGAGCATAGTACTGTATATTTTTGGTTTATTATTTGCTCTGGGAATTCTGATTCTGTTCATAAAGGTAATGTCAATCAGATAGGGTTAAGCCAAGTGAGGACTGTAATTAAAATAGAACTGGCCAGTCATTCGGCCCTCTATGACTGGATGCTGGTGTAAAGCAGTGTCTCCTCTCAGGAATGTGGTCAGGCTCAATAGATTCAAATATTATTCCACACCCAAGTGCCAGCTGGATTGCTTATGAAAGTACAACTGTCCTTTGCTTGGCAGATTATTATAATAATATAATAATTGTTGTTAAGGGCAAGCGCATTATTACTAACCTAATAAAATCACATTTGTTCTTTTTAGTACCATTCAAAAGTTTGGATTTATTTTCTACCTTTTGGAATGTAATACTGGATTTGAAATAATACATATAGCATTAAGTAATTAACTAACAACACCAACTGTGCTTATTTTAAGACATGAAGTTCAGCTGTTCTGGAATATTTCTTGCAAGAACATTTCCTCTCATGACGACTATCCCAGGGAGGTACCACCAAACCTCATTCATTCATTCATTCACAGTTACTGTACCAGCCTCAAAAATCACCAATTAACAGACAGCACCTCAGATTAGAGGCGTTTACGGAGCATAAGTGCAGACAAATCTCACAAATATCACCTGATCAAAGGAGATTATTGCACATTTCTGATGCCTCCAGTATTGTTTCAAAATGTCAAAAGAAATTTAAATCAGGAACGACCATGAAATTGGACTGTAGTGTACTGTATATATGAAACTATAGCAAAGCAAAGAAAAGTAAGGAGCTCCATTAGAGGTTTGAAGGTGACATTCAAAGGAATAAACAATGGCACAGGCATTTAGATGGTGATGCCAAATGACTGTGGCTGTGATATACTTCTTACAAAGCCTAATATAGTATAGCTGAGACATTTTCTTGGCCAAGCAATGTGTAATATATTATCTGCTTATCACTGGATTTGTCAGAACACTTTAAATCTGACAATCATAACCTTTATTCAATGCCATGTGCCTAGAGTTTTTTGCCTTAACTTTTTTTTTCCTATTAAATTGAGAGACCATTGGAGTATATTTCATTAAGAATATTCTGAGGTATGCACAGTAAAGCTCAGAGCACATTTGCACAGAAAACCCGGTCAACCAACTCAATTAAAGTACAATAATTACATGAAATAATAATAACTAAAATGATCAAAATAAGTGTCAATGTCAATTTTAAGCCTTTATGGGATACTTGCACTACTTGTAAATTAAATTTTGAGGACTTTTCACAAAACATTTTGACTTTTGTGATTTTTCTTTTTCTTTTTCAAAATTTGTATTGTTGTCATTTTTCCTTTGCAAGTCAAGGTTAGTGAAGTGACCATATATGCCTTAATTGGGAATTATCAAAGAAGTACATTTGATAACTTTAGTGGAATTTGTACAGTATGTACTCATTTGTATTATCTTTTGCATATTTGGAATTTTTGTAAAAATACAATCCTACAAACCTACAAAAAATATAGACAAATATACAAAACCGACTGAAGTTCCCACAAAAGTATTGGTTATGAATTTTATCAGCTCTCATAAAGCTATCCAGGTGTCTGGCTGTTTTTCTTAACAACATGCACCTGCACATTTAATGTAGAATTAAGGGACACTCCACCTGACCTACATACTTTTACTCTCAGAAGTGTGTGTGTGTGTGTGTGGGTGTGTGGGTGTGTGTGTGGTCCTCCATCAGCATGATTCCTATCGCTATTATTCGCAGCTGGCCTACTTTGGAGAGGTTGGTGTAAGAACCCCTTTACAGTGCTTCTGTGTCCATTTTGACACCGTGCTCCAGCACTTTCTGGTTCAAACCTATCTAAACACTGATCTGGGTAACATTAAAGAAGCTGCAACAATGATAGTTATTCGAAAAATGTTGTAGAACCATGCAACGAGAAACCTCTAGGATGCCACAATTGACAGAATAACTTTTAAGAACAATGCATCACTTTGTTCTGTGGTATTAACTCGGATTAAAAGTACAAAGAGAGGCACTAAATAAATGATGCTGTGTTATGTGGTACATCTAAAGTATGTCTTGGAGTTAAATGGCATTTAGGCCACATGTTACCCATAGACAGCCAGTCTTCATATGATTAACATCGCCAGCTCAAGTTACACATATGTGTGACACTATATGCTGGGATCTGGATAAAAATAGAATAAGTGCTTTAGTTATTATAACACATATAAGGAATCCAACAGAATTTTACTGAACCCAATTTAGTCTTAAATCCATAAATCATCTGCTATATCTCATAAAGCACTTTATTAGTAACACTATCCAAATACTAGGCAGTCCCTCCCTTTGCTTTAAAAAAAATAGCCTTGATTATGTATGGAATAGATTCCACAGGACTTTGGAAATATTTTTCGTGTTTACACTTTATATTGACTTGACTACATTGTGCAATTTTCATGTCCTACAAATGTCCTTCACTTTCGTCCACCAAATCCTCTGTTCTACCACATCCCAAAGGTAATCTATTGGATTCCGTTTGACAAGGAAGGATACTGAATATACATTCACCCTATACATTATGTGACTGTGACTATCTATTTGTTTTCTCTTTCTGTCGAGTTACAAATGGTGCTCCTGAGCTTCCAGTGATCCAGACATTCTCTGCCTTCCAGGCCTGTCTGACTCATCCTAGTGCCTGCTTCTGGTTGGAAACCTCATGTGATCTGCATGGGATGTGTGGTGACCGAGGATGGTTCCATCTGATGCCGAAAGCCGTTCTCTAATGATGTGTGACCGCAGTCACTCAATAGTTTTTTGTACCTGAAACTCAACAGTCCCTGTTGATTCTGGTTCCTTTCAAGGTTACTTCCTATTGTCATCTCAGGTAGTTTTTCCTTGCAACCATCGCCATCAACTTGCTCATCAAGGACAAGTTGATAATTATGATTTATACATATTTGATTGCACTACACTTTCCTTACACTACATTTTCCCTCCCACTTTTCAAACTTTTTTGGTTCTGTAAAGCAAACTTCTGTAAGTTTATCCATGTACTGGAGAAACAGATTTGCCTTGAGAAATAAATACATGGAATAGAATTGAAGGCATGGTACAGTATCACAAGGGAAGGAGTAATTAAGAGATGGGAAAAAGTGTGGCCATGAAGGGATGCACTTGTTAAGCACCAGGAGTGAAATAGGCTAATTTAAACCACCTCAACCCTGGCCATGTGCTAAGGGAATTTCTGTAAATTAATTGGCGAACATCATAAGGCTGGCTAAAAACAAAAATCCCCTGATCACTCTGTGCTCCTTAATCGCAGTGATAAAAACAACTGTTCACACACATTTCTCTTGCATTAGTTGTTTGTGCACTGTTGAATAAAAACCTGCTATTGCATCTGCTCTTAATCCTGTGAAGTCCCTATAAAGAAGCAGGGGTCTTGGCTATGTTCTTGGATAAACCAATCTCACTTCTTATCTGTATCACATACTGTATTACTGGGTGAAAGTTTCTTTCTTTTGTAATTCAACATCCATTTAACCCAAAGAAAGCTAACATATACCACATAAACAAAAACATCTCCAAATTCACACCTGAGATTAATTTCTCACTGCCACACCCAGGTCTGATTACTGCCGTACCTGTTCGCAATCAAGAAATCACTTAAATAGGACCTGCCTGACAAAGTGAAATAGACCAAAAGATCCTCAAAAGCTGGACATCATGCCCAGATTCAAAGAAATTCCAAAATGAATGAAAAAAGAAAATAAGTGAAATAATTTCTAAAGGTTTGGGACTGCAGTGAACCACAGTGAGAGCCATTATTTAAAAATGGCAAAAACATGGAACAGTGGAGAACCTTCCCAGGAGTAGCCAGTCGACCTAAATTACCCCAAGAGCACAGCGACAACTTATCCAAAAGGTCAGAAAAAGACCCTACAACAACATTCAAAGAACTGCAGGCCTCACTTGCCTCAGTTAAGGCAAGTGTTCATGAATCCACCATAAGTAAGTGACTGAGCAAAAACGGATGCATGGCAGAGTTCCAAGACGAAAACCACTGCTGAGAAAAAAGAACATAAAGGCTCGTCTCAGTTTTGCCAGAAAACATCTTGATGATCCCCAGGACTTTTGGAAAAATACTCTGTGGACTGGCGAGACAAATGTTGAACATTTAGGAAGATACGTGTCATTTTGTGTGGCGTCAATCATACCAACAGAAAAAAATATGGTGGTGGTAGTGTGATGGTCTGCGGCTGTTTTGCTGCTTCATGTCCTGAAAGACCATGACCATGAACTATGAATTTTGCTGTGTACCAAAATATTCTGAAAGAGAATGTCCGGCCATCTGTTTGTGACCTCAGGCTGAATTAAACTGGAGTTCTATAGCAGGACAATGATCCAAAGCACACCAGCAAGTCCACTTCTGAATGGCTGGAGAAAAACAAAATGAAGACTTTGGAGTGGCCTAGTCAAAGTCCTGACCTGAATCCAATTGAGATGCTGTGGCATAACCTTAAAAAGGCGGTTCATGCTCAAAAACCCTCCAATTCCTCCACAGCGCTATAACAGACACATTGCAAGTTATCGAAAACGTTTTATTGCAGTTGTTGCTGCTAAGGGTGGCCCAACCAGTTATTAGGTTTAGGGGGCAAACACTTTTTCACACAGGGCTAGGTAGTTTTGGATTTTGTTTTCCCTTACCATTGGACACACATTCTAGTTTATTGTTTTTTTATTTATTTCTATTTATTTCTACAGTGTAAAACAATGCTGAAGGCATTCAACGTATGCAATAATCTACAGGGTGGGCCATTTATATGGATACACCTTAATAAAATGGGAATGGTTGGTGATATTAACGTCCTGTTTGTGGCACATTAGTATATGTGAGGGGACAAACTTTTCAAGATGGGTGGTGACCATGGTGGCCATTTGGAAGTCGGCGATCTTGGATCCAACTTTTGTAGTTAGAGGGTCATGTGACACATCAAACCTATTGGGAATTTCACAAGAAAAACAATGGTGTGCTTGGTTTTAACGTAACTCTATTCTTTCATGAGTTATTTACAAGTTTCTGACCACTTATAAAATGTGTTCAATGTGCTGCCCATTGTGATGGATTGTCAATGCAACCCTCTTCTCCCACTCTTCACACACTGATAGCAACACCGCAGGAGAAATGCCAGCACAGGCTTCCAGTATCCGTAGTTTCAGGTGCTGCACATCTCGTATCTTCACACCATAGACAATTGCTTCATATGACCCCAAAAATAAAAGTCTAAGGGGGTCAGATCGGGAGACCTTGGGGGTCATTCAACTGGCCCACGACGACCAATCCACTTTTCAGGAAACTCTTCATCTAGGAATGCTCGGACCTGTGGTGGTGCACCATCTTGCTGGAAAAACTCAGGGAACGTGCCAGCTTCAGTGCATAAAGAGGGAAACACATCATCATGTAGCAATTTCAAATATCCAGTGGCCTTGAGGTTTCCATTGATGAAGAATGGCCCCACTATCTTTATACCCCATATACCACACCATACCATCACTTTTTTTGTTCCAACATTCTTGGAGGGATCTATCCAATGTGGGTTAGTGTCAGACCAGTTGAATGGCCCCCAAGGTCTCCCAATCTGACCCCCTTAGACTTTTATCTTTGGGGTCATCTGAAGGCAATTGTCTATGGTGTGAAGATACGAGTGCAGCACCTGAAACTACGGATACTGGAAGCCTGTGCTGGCATTTCTCCTGCGGTGTTGCTATCAGTGTGTGAAGAGTGGGAGAAGAGGGTTGCATTGACAATCCATCACAATGGGCAGCACATTGAACACATTTTATAAGTGGTCAGAAACTTGTAAATCACTCATGAAAGAATAGAGTTACGTTAAAACCAAGCAAACCATTGTTTTTCTTGTGAAATTCCCAATAAGTTTGATGTGTCACATGACCCTTCTCCTATTGAAAAAACAAAAGTTGGATCCAAGATGGCCGACTTCCAAGTGGCCACCATGGTCACCACCCATCTTGAAAAGTTTGCCCCCTCACATATACTAATGTGCCACAAACAGGACGTTAATATCACCAACCATTCCCATTTTATTAAGGTGTATCCATATAAATGGACCACCCTGTACTTTTGAATGTTTGACATATTGTGCCATCTGATATACTTTTCCACACAGCATGTAAATAGAGTGTCTATGAAAGTCACTTCAATCTTCTAATTCAATGTTTTTCTTCAGTAAATTCTAGAACAATATTGGAGATTTCAAAACTATGAAATTAGACCTATGGGATTGTGCAATTAAGTAACAACAACAACAGTCAACTGTTATTTTAATAAATGAAGATCAGCTGTTCTGGAATATGTCTTGCAAAAAATATGTCGAAAAAAAACTCATCAAGCATGATGATGTATTTCCCAATATTTGACTAGGAAGATTTGACTATATATTATTTGTTTGTACGTATGCATGTATGCACGAAATACTGTAGGATAAATATGTTGTTATCCTGCGCAATCAAAAGTCCCGGTTTGACTTGAACACTAACCATTTGTATGCAAATATACACTAGATACATTTACCCAATGAAACCTAACATTACCTTGCCTAGATTATTTTCGCAAACTTCTGAGACCTGTCACTTCAACACAAACACCCCCGAAAAAAAAAACCTTTTCCCCAGAATTTTGATGTGCACAAGACAATCCTTTCACAAACAGTATGAACCTGTTGGAAAACTGATCTGCCTCAGCTTGTTACAACATTTGGTGTTAAATGGAAAAAAGAAGTCAGGGGTTTTCTTCCTGTGTGTATTCAGAGTAAATGCAGCATGTCAAAGAGGGGATTTATTACCACCCCGGAGAAAAGACAAACGTCTCACAAACATAAAAACGCTGAGGTCCAACATGGACAGTGTAATCTCGCTATCTTTTCTGTACAACTAATTACTCCTGTTTTACTTTGAGAAATGCCACTAGTGACAGATGACAAAGCCATGTATCAGTCAAAATGTGCTTCGCCCTATGAGGCTGCTGCTTCCTGTCCATCAGAAGAACAAGTCTTCATAGGAGTTTCTGGTTGCCAAGTGCAAAAGACACGATTCCTTTGCCAAGTATTATTAAACAGACAAAAAAATCCCCCCAGTAGAAAAGTGTCAACATAAAGGCAAAATAAAGGCCACATTCATCAATGCACAAAGGCAAAGAGCTGGACGGAAGCAGCTGAACTGAGCATATTATGTCCATCCTTTGCTCATGAAACCGACTAAAGTCCAAAGGTGTTTAAGTTGACCAGCCCTTGTTCTTTTACATAAAGAATGCACACAAGCGTAACTCTGGGAAAAATACAGTGGCCCTCATGCTTAATCTGTCATGCACACTGTGATTTCATCCTCAAAGTCCAGCCTGCTGAATTAAAGTAGCATTAAGTGACTGCAGTAATGTCTTTTGTACCCCATTATCTTCTGTTGACAGAGGCTTTGTGAAAGGGGTTCTGCATCACTGGCTCTGTAATGTCCTGAAAGCAAACCCCTGAAAGGCCTATCCCATTCACAGAACTGCTGCCTTAGACATTCCATTGCACAACCACTACAAAACCGAGAATGGTAAGTCATTCTTGTCTTATTTTGGTAAAAAATTACAATACATTAATCCATAACTCAAATTTCAACACCACTTTAAATATGCCATAATCATGGTGGTTGCCATGCTGCAACCATGCTTCAGTGACTCGAGTCAAGAGCTGTCATTGGTAAGTTGGGAAAATTAGATCTACTGTCTGACTTGGGTGACTGTAAAGGCAGAAACCTGATGCGCATAATTTTTTGTGCTGTCGTTCATGCCACTTACTGCAGTCTCTGAGCGGATTAAACCTCACTCCGTAATATGTAACTGTAGGAAGGAATCTTTCCTTCTTCTCCTCTGAAAGGCAGCAGGGGCTTATAGGATTTAACAGATGAGTTAATGAAAGAGTATCTCATGTCTATTCTACTGTAACTTCTTTTTTTTATTCCAAAATGGACATGGTGACACACAGAGGATTTGAATTTCCCTTTACAATAGAGCTTGAATGAACTCTAGAAGGAAGTAAGACTAACTCAGAACTGAAAAAAGAGACTTTGCGTACAGAAGACATTTAGAATAGCTTTCCAACACACAACAGACTGTTGTTTTTCTTCCTCTGAATCTCAAAAGCTATGAACAGACATTTTTTCTAAGCTCCAGATCACCTTTTTTCGTAACTTCTTCTCTGTTCTCTGTCTAAACAACTAGCTGAATGTATGTCGGGCCAAATGTTCAAACGACAAATCTGTTACAGTATCAAATGTCTTCCAGTTTACTCAGGTTCTCCCAGAGTTTCCCAGCTTTCTATGATCATATTCACGGCGCAAACCAAGAAAAACAGCCCTATTCAACCTTTGAATAGCACAGAGGCATTTGTCATACATATGATACACATTGTTTTACTTATTAAGACAACTAAATGATTCAGGGATTCAATCACAGTAACAATCAAGGTTGTAGGTTTGTCTTGAAAGTTGACAGGGACACAAAAGGGAAGTTAGTGTAAGAGCCACATGCCTGGCATAGACACCCTTCCATATACAGGTACAGGCTGTTGAAGTAATCACCTTTGCATGTTCTCTCCGTTCTTGGTGGGTTTCCTCAGGGTACTCCAGTTTCCTCCCACACTCGAAAGACATGCAGATTATGTCAATTGGCCTTCCCAAACTGTCTGTCATGTGTGAATGAATTTGTGTGTGTGTGCCCTGCAATGGATTGGCACCCTTGTCCTTAGCCTTGTGCTCTAAATCCCTGTATAAATGTACAGGATAAAGAGGTAAAGACGATGACACATTTGCACATGTGAAAATGGGAATATACTGTATATACAAGAGTAATCACCATTGTCCTTCACAGTTCCTAGTTGGGATACAGAGCTAAAAGCTAAAAGCATTTTGGCAAAAGCCATCCGTGGAACAAACAGAGCCTAGCTATTTGTCGGAATACACCTACTTACCTCAGTTTCCACAAGCTACCTGGCTTAGCTAGCTATTTTGGCTAATGTTAATATATCTGCTTATGTTATTTTGAAATTGAATCCATCATCAATACCCTACACATAATCTCATGTCAACATCTAAGTTTCATGGGATATATTAAACTACAACAAGCTAGCTGGTTAGCTGAAGTGATGGCTAGCAGACAGCTAGCAGTTTGGCACCTGCAATGCAGCTGTCACTCAAATCGATCATGCCCCTAATTCTGCATAATTGTATGATTTACCTCATGAGTTATATACACTTCCGGTATCATCACAAATCTCATCAATGGAGACCAAAACCGTTTTTGTACAATGGTGCATCCGTTTACTTCTGTTGTAAATTTGGACAGTTTAACATGGGGCTCTATGGGACTGATGTATTTTTGCAGGATAGTGGTCAATCGGGGATCTGCACATTTTGACACATCCACATTAGACTCTTTTTTTTTTCAGCACCAGAGGTTGCCCTTTGGTATTTACATTCTATAGTAGAAAACGTAGCACTATGCGCCTCGTTGGTTTGAGACCATGCAATACACACAAATTGAAAAAGAGTAAAAGGAAGTTAGACACATTATGCGTAATATTGCTGATATTTTGGCAAACATGTAAAGGGCAACCATCTCATCTGCCTCCCTACTTTATCAGCTATAACTGTCTAGTTTAGATGATGAGATCAGTGTGTGCTGTGTGTATACAGAAATTTCAGAAGAGATAAAAGGCATGGCACAGATGACATCACGTTCTAAACAGCGGCCTACTTCTGTGTTCAGGTACAGTTGGCTTTGATATTTGACTCAAACCGTACCCAAGTACGCCGTACCATGCTCAAGTCCCCTTAACAAGCCCAGGCACAGTACAAGCATATTAGGTAAAACTATAATCTGATTATTATAGTTATATTTCAGATTTTATGAAAGTTAGTAGAAACCTGTCCCTACATAAATATATATGGTTGCAATGAAAGGTAGAATAACAGTACTACAAATTTCATCATCTGTTTTTTTTTACTATGCGTCTGGTGTTGTTGCTATTGAAGCATTTTGTTGTTTGATCAATCATATTATATCTATTGTTTGTGTAGTACTTCACTGATATAAGATTTCATGTCTCTAAAAAAAATCACCTACTGTAAGCACAACTTTCTTCACATGGTACACAAGGACTCCCAAGCTATGCTGTGGGGAACACAGCTCCATCTTGTCTCTCATTTCCAAAGGAAATGCCAACAATTGATGTAATCTCAAGCATTGTTTCTCAAGAAATGGTGATTTTTTTTTTTTTTATTATTTCCTCCATGAGTGCATTCAGTTATCTCGGATTTCAATTGCTCAAATAAGAGAAAATATTTCATAACAACCTATGTAAGCAAAGTTTGCTAATGATGCATCATAAACACAGTAAAAAAAAAAAAAAACATGGGCAAGGACCACTAAAACTTAGACCAATACGTAAGATGACCTGAAGACATCAGTTTAAAAATACCCTGAACAGACACTTTTCTGCCAGTGGTCAGAAGCATGAGACATTTACTTGGAATTATGGTTAATTTGTATATGTGGTGTATGAGCTTATTGCTTAAGGTCCAGGGCTTCTGAAGGGGATTTTGTGTGTTAAAATCCCAAAACTGCAAGCTAGGACCATTATCAAGATTCTCTAGCACTCAATTGTATTTCATTTTGAATAAATGCAATATCCAATTTTATGCAGATTAGTCAGAACATTAACATCACATAACATTAACACATTACATTATGAACCAGTAAATTGGTGGCGGATCATAGGCACCAAAAGCTAATTTAATGCCTGCAGGGACCAAAGGCAAGCCAACAGAAAAGCCAATGCAGCACAACTCGCTAAAATAAGTCAATGCTGGTTATGATAGCAAGGCACATGAATGCACGGTGCACCACAGCCTGCTACGCTGCAAACTCCTCAGATGCGAATCTAGCCGAGTACCCAGGGTTTGCACCACTGCCAATGTCCTAGTGCCAGACACCACAGCACACCCCCAGATGTCTTATAGAGCATGCCCTGAGGCCCTGGCGGCACAAGGCGATCCTACACAGTACCTGGCATTATGTTTTGTATTGTGATGACATGGCTGATCGCTGTACATGTAAATTGTCTGCATGATCCATAATATTCCACAAATAATAGGCCACTCAGAATAAAACTGCACCATGTAACAAACTTCAATCGGAACAGTTTTATCCAATCTGACCCAATGGGAATTAATTTTCAATCAGAATGAGGTGGCAGGGTCTGCAAACCTGTGATAATCCAGTCAGTAGGTCCTAGTAACCCTATATACACTTAAACAGAACGTATTTCTCTTATCGTAATAAATATATTCTTTCTGTGCATGTTTGACCCATGTGAGGGCAATATTAGGTGATGTGATGAGTTAAACATCATGTCTACATGTTTATACAACTAAAATTCCTTTAAGGCCATGTAAACACACATCGGACTCATAAACATAAACAGGTAAAATTATCACTTGAAAGCTTCTTGACACCACTATTATATTTTCCAGAACAGGATCTGGACCTGATTAAACACCTAAAGTACAATATTGCGGGGTTGTGCATCAGTCGACTGTTTTTTTTCCACAACACTACTGACATGGGTGGGAGTGATATAATGTGGTTTGGCACGAGCCAGATAATATATCCTGTTTATTGCCTGCCTCGGGATATCTTTCTATTCGAGTGTGTACGGGAAGTGAACCACCATCAGTGGTGCAATAAAGATGATAAACATGTACATGGTTCTTCTGCATACACATTACACAAAGTATAACTGCTCGTGCATTCAGAAGGTGTTTCCATAAACTTTTGGGAAAGTAAAAGAAAAAAATATATATACTATCCCTGTCATTAGCTTATAAGCTGTAAAATACTCCTTCCTTTGTTTGTCCCTAAGCCTGTCATTGTGCAACACTTTTATTTTCCATAAACACCAGACTACCATGTAGACAAGAGACCTGAAACCGATGTGATACAAGAAGTCTGTATTCTTGAAAACAAGCCTTCGCACATTGTTATTCCTTCCCAGGGTTGTCAGATCTGCGTGACAAAACCTGCTCAAGCAAGTGGACAAGAGGTATTAAAAACACAACATTTGTCTGAATGGCTCTTTCACACAGGTACCAAAACAATCGCACTGGTATGAATAGGGATATAGTATATGATGCTTGCAAAAAATTGATACCTTAAAAGGAAAAAGTGAAAGTTCCAGATTGAGAAATGAAGGTATGAGAGTATCCTTTGCGCATAGGCTTTTCCTAACTTTGAAATACTAAACCAGTGTAGCAGAAGAGAAAACAACACAGCTGGGCTACTGTACTTTACAGAAATATTCCTCATGTCACAGCAGCCAGCAGACCATTGCCTTTGAAGGATGCAGGGATGAGGGGCTTGTTTTATAAAGATGGGATCTAAGAAAAACAGGTGGTATTCTTCTCTATGCACAAACATGGCCTTCAGCGCCAAATGAAAGGTGAGAGACGAGGACAGAGGGGCGTGGCATGACCGTACTGTAGGTAGCTTGTTTTCCTCACCTTGCTCAATGTTTTTCTCACAGAAGCTCTTTATGTCTTGCCATTGCCTACGCAGGAGGGTACAGCTGGCAGGGAGGACTGGCTGAACTTCTGTTTTAGAGATAAGAGCAAAGTGTGGAGCAGACACTATGACAGAAGGGAATGTGTTTTTGTATGGTGCTGTGATATCATCCAGATAGTAAGAAGAGACATGCGAAATGTACTATATTGGACAAGCAGACCTGTGCAATGACCTGTGTTCCAACATCTATTCATAAACCCTAACCAACGCAGACAGAAGTCAGATCAAGGTATTAAACAAGCGAAAGCATGTTGTGACTTTAAATCTTTCCTGAAAGATCTCTGTCATTAGTATCCTGCTTGAAGCTAAGCCACATTATGCTGATTATTTCAAAAGTAAACAATCTCCCATGACTAAATCTCCTCCAGAATGTATAAATCCTCCTTACACTGAGCACGCACATCGCAACCTACAACACATTAAACCTGATGTTTCTGCCTCGACAAGTCTGAAAGCGGAAACACCAGGCGTGCCTATGTGCCATTAAGAAAGTTTGTGCGGTACCGCACAATGAAAAACACTTTAAGTGAGCACGTAATGCATTGTTTAAAGAACTGTGTTAAGCAAACTTTGCTCTCTTTTTTTGTTCCACATACGCTGTACAAACACTACTCGTTTCACTGGACTACCTGCTGCAGGTAAAGCGTGTTCTCCATGATTGTGCAATCCGTCAGGGCGTCCTACCCTTCAGTAATCCCCATACCACACCGGGCGTGATTTATTCTCCTCTGAAGGATGAAAGCAAGCACTAGTGTACTCTAAAGATCAGCAAACTGTTGGTAAAAGTGCCAAATAAGTATGATTGATGGGCTTATTTGTGTGTGCAGGTGTATGTTAGTTAAGATTAGGCACAGAAATACTACAGCTTCAATATTTATTTAGGTTGATTAATTTAACAGAGGATAGCAGGCCATCTTCAGAACTAGCATCATATTGGAGACATCTTCAGGACCCCTTAATGGCCATTAAACACCCCAGAGATCTAAAGTTAAAAGCCGACATGTCTGCATGTCTTTCTGTACAGCAGAACTCTCAGGCTTTCTTTAACGACCCGTGTTTTATCTCATAGTGGCGCTTCACATTACGTTTATGGAACATATGAGACAAACTGGTTTTAGACTTCCTGCACGAAGAATAAACATGCAATTAATGATCTATCCATACATCTTTGAAGATTCAGTTTTCAAAGGTTTGTTAGCGTTTCATGAGGATTTTGGCGCTTTGTAGGGCAATATGGTCGTTTCTGTGTCTTCCGCATACCGAATGCATTTACAATTAACTATTGCGTTGATTGGTTCTGTTGAGTGTCACGTATAGCCACACCCACTTTCAGGGGAAAAAAGCAATGGTTGCAGTGAGGTAATCTGCCGCAAAACTGCTCACAACATCCCTTCTACTCAATATTTGGATTTCATTTAGGCAAATACTCAAGGACTAGCAAATTTTCATAAAATTCTGTCAAGCCAGTTTTGTGTAATGCTGTCGACTGGAAAGACATACAGATATACAGATACACAGTACAGACAGACAAACGGAATTTTTTCTGTGACTGGTTCCAGGACCTTCAATGTATAAAACGTAAAGATATTATAGAAAAAGCAAGGTCTAACCAATGTACAGACAAAACCATTTTTTATATAGCTTTATCTCAAGAAAAGGAAAAAAGAAAGGCTACTGAGAGAACATCTGTAAAGCTGTCATAACAAGTGGTGCTGATTATGGTATAAGAGGAACTAAATACTTAGGGAAGCAATATTATAGAAAAATAATCAACCAATATCAACCAATTTTTTGGTCTGTACAGATTTCGTTTTTTTTTGTTGTTGTTAGTTAGTTAGTTTGTTTGGTTGTTTGTTTGTTTTATTTTTTTTATTTACTTTTTCCCTAAATACTATAATTGATACCATGAAAAAAAACATTTTTTACTTTTTTACATTGTAAAATTCAATTTTATATACTGTATATGGGATCACCTGCAAATTTCTTTGTTTTTGTTTAGTGATTTGTTTTCTACATTCTACTACAATACTGTGGATTTCAAAACTAAGGAAATAACACATATGGAAATAGGTAATTATGTAATTATGTAACAACAACAACATTCATTTGTTATTTTAAGACATGAAGGTCAGCCCATCATGCACCATGATGAAACTGGCTCTCATGAAGACCATCTCAGGAAATCAAGACCAAAATCTACCTCTAAAGTTTACTTACAATTACCAGCCTCAGAAATCACCAATTAACAAACAGCACCACATATTAGAGCGGTTATGAAGGCTTTACATATCATGATTAGCATATTTTGTTAAAACTATTCAGTCAATTTTATATTTTCTCCAAAACTACACAAGGTTACAGGACTTTCTCCAGATTACTGGTCAGAACTATGTACGAATAAAAATCCAAATAAAAATGAAAATTTAATATAGAGGTTCTGGAAACTGCTGCACATGCCATTACAAGTGGGGGAAAAAGTGAGCACACACACACGACTGACTAGTGCCACTAAGATTGACTCCCTACAACCCCTCAGAGAGAGCTCACAGATTCGAATCACAGAGAGAGAAAGAGCTCACAGCTCCCAGATTCGAATTGCTAGAGGACCGAGCGAATGTGCTTCTGTTGCACCACTTGGAAACCCATCCATAATCAGCTCATAGTTGTTCATATCTGAAGCTGATCAGCAGTAATGGGTGATCAGGCTGAAAACCAGCCTATTCCAGTCACAGGCACAAATATTATAGGAAAAATATTTTCCTATACAGTACAACCAGCCCGTCATATTTTATTCATTTCAACTCTATAAAAGAGAAAAATCCCTGGACACAATGTGAAAATGCAATAATGTGTTAAATATCCAAAAAGTTGATCCACATTGCTTCAAGGGGCAGCCTCATTCACACACAGGCTTATCTGCCCAGCAAAGTAAACCTGTCCAGGTCTCATAGCTGCCCAGACTCACATGTGGGCTGTGTTTGATAGTGCGTGCTATCAATGGAGGGCATCACACTCACTCCATGGAGGCCATATCATCATAGTTGGCTTTGGATACAGCTGCCTGAACTCCAAATAGGAAAAAGTGGCAGTGTCTTGTGCCACCTACACCCAGACACACACCTTGTTCAACCCAGGAGATAAACAGTCTTCTCATAAACATAGGAAAAAGCTTCTGGGCTGTGTAATAACTGGAAGCCACTATAGAGCTGGTAGGCAGATGACCACAGTGAAAGTACAATATAAATGTGAGCTGCGTGAAATGTAAGGATCTCCAAATGTCATAACAAATGTTTATTTAATCATCCTCCTTTAACCACTTAATGCTGATTAATAAATACAATCATTTCACAATAATTGTACCCACAATAGAAAATAGAAAAATTAAAAGTTTGGAATTAGCAGGATTAGGTTCCTTTAAACAATGAATCTCGGTCAGCTCACAGATATTATACTATTTAAGTCTCATACAAGAACATACAAGAAAAGACAACCTTAAAAACTGAAAATAATTTCTTCAAAGTTATACAACTTAACATGTAAAGAGAGCGTGTAAAGCGAACATGAATTAAAAAATAATACAAGTGTACATTCATAACCATACTGTACTGTATATGGTGGCATGATTGTGTAGTGGTAAGCACTGTCACCTTGCACTTTTAGAGCTAGGGGTTTAAATCTCACATCTGGACTGTGAGCAGTTTGCATGTTTACCTCCATGTAGTTCAGTTTCCATACATAGTCCAAAGACATGTGGTGTAGGCTGACTGGCATTTTCAAACTGCCCATAGTGTATGACTAGGATTGTGTGTGTGTTTGCACCCTGGCACACCATCAACGGTTTACCCTGCCATGTGCCCTTGGTTCCCTGGAATATGTTCCAGGCCTTCCATTCCCCTACATTGGATAAGCTAATGCAAGAGAATTGATGCCATGCTGCATATGCAAACAACAGACTGCACAGTATATCTGCCGTAGCACTTCATCAGAGAGCTACATGGAGTGATGATGACATACACATACATTCTGTTACCTGTGATCTGCTGCATACTCAACTGCTCCTAATTCACTCAATCGCCCCATCACACCCCACACAGACCACGCTACAGACCCAAGTCTCCTCAACATCATATTCTATATAAAGCACATACACTTCTTGTAAACAGCACCAGATGATTCTAAACCATACTGCATTGATCCAGTTGGAGAAAAACAAACCCGGTTCTGTTGGGTTGCTGCATGAAACACGTCAGCAAATATACAACATATTACAACTATTTGAGGAATGTACAGGTATGCAGGTAAATCCGGATGCATTAACATCAGACTAACGGATGAATATAAGATCACTTATATTACTGTACACTGGGTACTATGAGAGAATAACAGTGCAGCAATCTTTTTTTGTGTATGTGTGTGTTTTATTTGTTTGTTTTGCATATTTTAAAACATTATGACAGGTGCTTCGTACAACAAATTTTTTTTTCTTTTGATCATAACCAATCTGTTCCAGCTGCTGCCCTCTGGTTGGCATGCAGCAATTAAGCACTACTGCTTTATGTACTTGCAATTAAGGAATATTCCTCTGTGTGATACCAAGACTACCTTAATAACAGTCTCCGCCACCAGATTTAGCTCAAGGTTTCCGCAAAGAAATCTCATCTGGCACGAAGATCCTGTCTGAGATCTGGCCGAGAGGTTTCCGGTGTCAAAGTCAACATGAGCAACAGGTTTGCCTTTTCTTATTCCAGTGTTAGTTCACACCACCATAACCAAGTCACTCTGAATATAAAGGGGACCTTCATGAGCACATCAGCTGTACCAGTGGAACTGATCTTTTACCTAGGAATGTGCATGCAGATAAAAAGTGTAGATAAAATGTAGTTTTTTCTCTCTTTTTTTTTTTTTTAGATTTACGCTATATGCACGTTCCCAGGTGAAAAGACAAGAATAGGTAGATATGATGTTCTAGGTACAGGAGTATGCAAAGTAGATTTTCCTACCTTTGCTAAAAGCCTCTTTTCCTCTTTCTTTTTCTCCTCATGCTGATCCAAAGGCATCTGCAGAAAATCCTCTTCGCAGCAAATGAAACTCACTGTGCATCCCATCCGGGAAACTGGCCCGAGTACCCATTCAAAACTCACCAACCCTAATCTATGAGAAGCTCGCGGCTTCTGAACAGGACCCTCAGTGCTGTTTGTAACAGATGCAGCGCGCGACTGCGCTCCTAAAGCAGGTACGGAATTACAGTGCGCGCGCGTCTTGTTTGTTCTCAGGAACGAACTGGTTTTGGCTTCACTCCACACCTTCTCTTTAAATAACACTCGGACCATGAGAGGTGTCCCAACTTTCCCCACTCAAGTCCCGTTCCCAATCCCGCCTTCCGACGCCTCTGCGCTTGTCCAGGAAGAGGAAGGCGCGCAGTGGGGCAGAAGGAGCAGCAGGCTGGGGTGGGCTTCACACACGCGCCTTAGTGCCCCATATACGGTACATTACGAGTAGGAATGACTTCAAATAAACCAATAGACTGTACCTTATTAATCAATCAAAAGTGTCATTAGTTAGTTTAAAATACAAAGTAATTCGTGTCAAGCATAATTTTTGAAGTTTCTGATTTTATTTTTTTTTTGACCCATACCCAGCACATTGTGGTGAAAGGTCTCAGCATGATGATAATGTTTGTTTGTTTTTTTCCCTTCATGTATCTTCTATAGGGTTTATCCCTATAGTTCCAGTGTCACAAGGGGCCTGAAGCCTATCCCAGGAGCTAATCTGCATGACTTTGGCCTGTAGAAGGAAACTGGAGTACCCAGATGAAACCCACCAAGCACAGGGAGAACAGGCACACTTCACACACTCAGACCACTCGACCCTTGAGTTGCGAGGCACTACTACACCACCATTCCGCCAACATCAATAACAATTATAATATTAGCCTTCATCATCACCACCATTTTTAAAATATTGAATGGATACTTGGTGAGTATATATAAAAGGAAAGATCTCAGAATGATGGTTTATTTTATATATATTTTTTGTTTGTTTGTTTTTTTATTCATTTATGTTGTTTTTATACCACTTACCCTGTACAGTGTCGCAGAGGGACTATAGCCTATCCCAGGAGACTTTAGACACGAGATTAGGTATACCCTCAATCTAATCTACATATCTTTGAGGAGTACACGGAGGAAACCTACCAAGAACAGGGAGAACCCCATGCACATAGTCCCGCGGCGAAAATCAAACCCTAGTCCTTGGAGGTGCAAGGCCACTGTGTTAACCATTACGCCAATGACCATGATGATGATGATGATGATGATATTAGCCTGTCCATCTATTAGTTAAAGACAGAGAACACCCTGGATCATACAAGCCACACTCACCCAATCAAACAATACTGGAAATTTGAAAATGCCAGTCAGTGATGACAGTGCTACTGAACAGTTATGCCTCCTTAATATTAGCCTGTTATTGTTATATAAAAAATCATCATCATCATCATCATCATCATCATGTCACAATATTGAATGGGAACATTTAATGGGTAATTAATAAGCAATCTAAGGAAAAACATATATATTGTAAATCACTGCTCTCATTAAAAAAGTATTGCTGATGATTAAAGTAGCTCTAAATCTCTACATAGTCCAGGTGACATTATATATTTATAAGTATTGGGAGTCTAAGTCAGGTTGGGACTTAGACATTTGCAGTTTTTGGAAACAATTACTTGAGAGTGTCCATGTGCAGACACTCTGATCAGAAGTCAGCATCAGGACCTAAGGGTGAGAGCAAGAGGAGTCACTGCAGAAGAAGGGTAGATCACCACAGGATAGAGCACCACCATCACAACATGTAATATTAATAAGTAATTTATTATTAATAGCTGTTATACATGTATCAGTGGATGTTATTTATTCATTCGTTCATTTCTAAAACCTGGTTGATTGACTGAACGATGTCGGCTGTTTAGATTTTTTTTCATTAATCAATTTAATTTTTAATACATAACTTATATATACTGATTAGTATAACAGACAGTCTATGTAATTTTAGGTTGACAATAAATACATTTTAAAAACTAGGTTATATAACAAATAAATAAAACATTTATGAAGATTTTTACAAGTAGATATTTACAGTATTTAACATTTATGTAAGGAGTTTTATCAGTACATTGAGTAAGTTTGAGTAATACTGAGTTTCATGGTAATATTAATATGGTATTAATAGCTTTAAAAAAGAAAATGAGGGTAATAATTAAAGGAATTAATTATAAATTGTTTTTTTTAAAAAAGCATGATAACAGTTATAAAAATATCATTAAAAATAAGTGATAAATTGCTGTGGTATAATGGAATGAAAAACTTTGGAACATTCTGTTATAGAAAAAATAATGCATCACACAACTGCATTGTGAATTATTTTCCAATCACACTGCCCATTATGTTGTATATCTTAAATTCAGCAGGGTCTCACTAGCACCTTAAAACTTTAAAAATCACAACATCTGTAATTCTGTAATCATTTGTAGAGTTCCTTTCCACAGGGATGCAGTCCCAGCCTCAAAACTTGCTAGCTAATGATTACATTCAACACCAATTCTGTTGAAAATGTATCAGGAACTAGAGCAAGAAGTGGAACTACAGTACAGTCCTCAAATGTAAGAAAGTTAAAATGTCAGTGTGCTATAACACAAAAACATGGAAGGTAGTGGGGGGAAAATACCCATAAAACTAACATTTCTATATTTAATGCCATGGCATGACAGGTTTCATATATCAGTGCATTAATTTGGCCTGTTGGATTGTAGCATAATTAGAACATAGAGTTAAGCGAGATATTAGGGGCACCGTTATCTGCAGTGTAATGGATTGATGTTAGGTTTAAGTGCTGTGTGAACACGAAATTAGTCTTTCTTCATGTTCTGAGGACATTTGGGCATAATAAGCGTATCCTTGCCCAAAGGAAAGTGCATGAAATCATCAGTTGTGAAACATAAATCACCAACCTCTCTCACAGCTCAGACACACAGTAAATTACTCCCAAACATTGGAATTGCTTCTGGGGAAAGCTGTTAGTCTGGAGGCTATGGCTGTGACAGGGTCTTAAAGTTCCTACCTGAATATACATCCTGGGGAATTCATTAAGAGAGTGTCTGATAAAAAAGAAGGGGGAAAAAATCTTGTTTATAAAAATGCAGATTTTGTATGTACCACATGCTGGTTGCTGAGATGTGATGACAGATTTATATAACCAGATAAAACAACAACAACAATTTCCTCCCTCATGGAGTGTACTTTACTTTAGTCAGTAGTGCCTTCATTTCTTAAGCTTTTTTTCTAATCTTTTTCCACCTGACCAACTGTGCTTCTTCCGAATATTTTTTGACCAGCCGTATGTATAAGGGAGTGGTATGTACTGTTTATGTGGTTTAACGCATCACACACAGTTCATTTTTGTGAACAGGTAAGATTACACAGGTCCTGCAGCTATGTGCCATAAATCCTTCCCTCTTTGAAGCTGTTTTTACCACTTTTTACCGTGTTTAGAAGAATCAAAATGTAATTGATCTCTGAATCCCATGAGAATGCACACAGCTCGGAGCACACATAGCTTTGTGACGGGGTCACATGCTTGACAGGAATTTGTCTTACTGTTGAAAGAAACAGACTAAAGGTTTAGAACCCAGCACCTTTGCTTTCATTGAAGGCCAAGTAAACCTTTATAGCCATGTTCCAAATCTAGGCCTTTCAAGTCTCAAAAGTCTGAATTTATGTTTTGTCACAAAACATAGCAAGGAATTTAATATTTTATCAGGCCATTTGACTGACAACAAAAATCAACAATCAACTACAGAATTTTCCTGGAGCTTGTCAGAACATTTTAACCAACATTCATAACAATGATAGAGTTAACCTTAATCTTTCTTTGATTGTCATCTGTTTGAAACTATTTAAGAACCCTGCATAATCGGCCCATATATATCAATACTGTTCTTTGCGAGTCCCAAGCCCAGATAATATGGATATATATACATATATATGTTGGGTGTGGATCGGATGGTCCGCTGTGGTGACAACTTGACAGGAGCAACCAAAAACATCCATCTATCTATCTATCTATCTATCTATCTATCTATCTATCTATCTATCTATCTCTAGAGAGAGATAGACTTTTATTAACTGTTTAAATAAAGCAAAGAAGGTCTTCATAGTAACTTGTGTGCACAAAATAATAATTTGCTCGCATAACTCATGGCTATTATTCTGTCAAGATTTCGGTTCACTTTCCTCCTTTGGAAGGATCAAACTATCTAAGGGGAAATGGTTCATTATTGCATAACACTGGAAAAGGACTTTTGGTCACCATAATCTGGGGATGAGCTAAGGGACTGAGAGTAACACAGGGGAAAATGTGCTGGAAAAGGGCCAAGAGGTGCAACGAGTGTTAGGGTTTTCTGATATTGTGTGATCTTTTCCATGCCTCTGTCTCTCACATCTCTAATTGTTCTATGTCATATGTCCATAAAAGAACCGCTCGCTACACTTCCTCATTCCTTATACGGTAATAATTCCCATGACTCCCTGTAACCCTTTTGTTCTAACCAGAACATGCTAATGTGCTTCCTGTCGTCTGTCTGTCTCTGGATCTCGATTTGACTTACATGTCATGCCATGCTTTTGTTCTTTTGATGTATGGGACATACAGTATGTGATACAAAGTGACTGGCCAGAAGCTTAAATATGCTCTCATTTTGACAATGAAAAGAGGACATTTGACACCCACCATGTGTGTGTGCGTGCGTGCGTGCGTGTGTGTTTGACTGTGACTCCCTCAACATTGGTAATGTATTGATGCATGGCAGATACATCAAGCAATATTTTTCCTTTGATTGGAGTTACCTGGGGTAAAGCACTACAAAGGATTACAAGCTGGGAATTACAAGCTGAGAGTTGTACTACAGTCTATCTGCAGGACTTGGGCTGAAGTGAAAACTATGAAAAGGGGCTGAGTGTTACACTGAAGAGGAACCAAAGACTTGGTAACAGATAAGAAGAGCAAACCTTGTGTTAATAGGGGAAGTATAAAGACCAGCAACCAAGAAAGGATTAATGACAAAGTTTGACACTAAGGAACTAGGGCCAGTGAGCTGCACTAGGCAGAGAAAGGGTGACAATGGCAAGGGCAAGTCCTGAGCCTGATATGCTGGAAAGATCTGGGCTTGAACACAGGATGTGATCAAGATCTGAGACTGACAGATGTGTGAAGCCAAAGGAAGGCTTTGAGGCTAAGCTTGAATCTTTGGAAGGCTCAGGCCTGAGCATGTCACCAGGACATATTCGGGTGCTACGCCTCGGAGGAAAAGAATCAGACACATAATTGGAGGCAGGGGAAGCTTCCAGATAACATTTACTTGTTTCCTTACAATGACAATACATTTGATATAGTGAACCAGTTGATTCCACTAGCTAGCGCTGCTATGCCTTATGCAAAGCCCTTAACATTTTAACTGCTACTTGTCTAGAACTTGATTTGCCTAATATTAATTGACGCTGCACTCTGTAAATAAAACTCATAGGAAATTATTCGCCTCAATGTCCATCACTAAAAGTTACTAAAGTTGTTCTTCATCATGGTGGTCAAGTTGGACAGTGCTTGACTGTTGACGAAAGGTTAGAATCAAAGGAATATCCTTTTCTTGCATCTCATACCTAACTTCACTTCCCCACTTTGAATTTGAATAACCTCTTAATGTGTTCATGGAGGTTATTATACTGCAAATTAATCACAATCGCCAGGAAATTACCTCTGCATAGCTCACAACCTTCAAGGTTGTGGAATTTTTGCCTTTATTGTGGAAAAGTCACTTGGCAATCATTTTTTTAAAAGTATGTAGACCTGTTTAACAATGCTTGGTGGGTTTCCTTCATGTTTCCACAGTCCAAAGAAAGCTAGATTAGGCTAATTGTCCTGTGATGAATTGGCACCCAGTCCTCACCGTACCTCACCGCGTGCTCAGTGTTTCCTAGGATAGGCTCTAGGCCCCCACAAACCTGTAAGTTGGATAGAAAATGAATAAATGAATGAATTAATGAATGCACAGCACTGCTCAAACGTTTGGACACAAGTTTATATTAGTTTCTACTTTCTAGAACACTGGATGTTTTCTTTCAAAACTATGAAATAACACATAAAGCATAAGATAATTAAGTAACAACAACAACAATAAGTGATTATTTTAAGACACGGAGGTCATCTGTTCTGGAATACTGTAGTTCTTGCAAGAACAATATTGTCAAGTGCATTTGCAAAACCCATCAAGCACCATGATGAAACTGGCTCTCATAAAGACCTTCCCAGGAAAGCAAGACCAACACTAACCTCTGCTGCAGAAAATAAGTTCATTATACTGTAGTTACCAGCCTCAGAGATGTTACGAAGGCTTTATAGAGCATAGGTAGCAGGCACATCTCCATATCAACTGTTTAAAGGAAATAAATAAAGACCATGGGATTAGAAGTGTATGCAAAATATTTTTTGTGTGTTGCATATGTTAATTATATGATACGGTATGTTGAGGTTAATGTTCTATATTACATTCTGCCAATTAGAATTGGCTATTTTCTCCTGTTATTTAATTCTGTCTTTGTATTGCAAACTCTACAAATTAAAAATATGACAGTTTACGTTTTTGAAGCACAAACTGTATACTGTATTTCCAGGGCTCTTTTCCCCACAACTAAGCACAGGTAATGTATTAATTACCTTTCCTTACTTAATTCCAATTTTATTTTCTCTATTTTGTTTAGTCTGTTTTTACAGCTCTGTGCAGCCCCATACATCCTATGTTTTTAAATAATTTGAATTTGCTAACACTTTTTGACCATGTTCTACCTGTAATATGAGTGGGTTCGTAAACAGAAGGAAATGCCTTTCAGATACCAGGCCGATGCCCACTATCAAAACTCCCAAGGGCCGCGCTGGCACAAAAGTCTCTCTGTGTTAGCAGTCTAGTGCAGCTCTTATTTCTAGATGGCTCAGACTTCTCTTGGTCACTTAAACCCACAGGTGCTGAGAGGCGATGTCTGCATGCATGTCTCTGGTCCTCTGCATTCCCAGGAAGCCATTTGATACGGGGTGAATTAAAACATCCGGCTGCCTCCTACCGGACTGTGTATAAGTCATTCCTTAGTCAGGAGACCTGAGGTGAAGCCGCATAATGAATTTCCTTTCCAGATGTCTATGAAAGGCTTAGTTTGTGTTATTGTCCTTTGATGTGTTTTTCTCATACATCGCCAATGAATCAGAAGTCCCTACTGAATCATAAATCCCTTACCTAGCAAAATACCAATTCAAAACAGACATTAAGAAAGTTCAAATAACCATTTAGCTAATGCATAAGCAGGGATAAGGCTCATTACTAATTTTTTTTAAGTTATGAATCATATATTCATGTAAAAACACTCCAATATTGTATTCATAAAAGAACATAGAGAACATGACACATGATTAAATTAAGAAATTTTATACTTTTGTCTATTAAATTAGCTCATTTCAAGGTCTCAAAAAAGTTGGAATAAATGCTTGTACTCCGGTAACTGCCACACTGAGATGTTTTGGGCATCAGTTGGTTCAAGCCTGAACCACATGGAGTCAAAGATCAAGCTGAAGTTACATGTGTACACTAAGACACAAGAGAACACAACAGTGTATAAAGACATAGGCATCTGAATTTAAGTAAGGTGACATTTAAGCAGTGGAGGATTTACTAAGATAAGAGTCATTGACTTAACCTTAAAGTGAAAGCCAGTAGACAAAACTTAAAAGCAATATCTGGCACAGCAATCAAAGAGGTAGATGAAATCAGGGTCCCTAGTGAATGGATACAATCACTTCCCACATGAAGCTTGAGAGCTATACAAAACAAATCAAATGGTGCTTATCAGGAACATCCCCGGGGCAGGATATTATATTCAGAAAAGTAATATTATCACTGAATATTAACCAAAACCAAAACTTTTTCACTGACCAGAATGAATAAAAATAAAGATTAGATTTAGAGTTTATAAACGATTAATATATGGGTTATATACCTTGGAATGCATTCAAAATAGAATCACTTTAAAATTACAGTACTGTACATCCCACATACCCTTACTAATGATAACGATTATCCAAAGCGTAAAGTTGCTTTACCACAAATATCCAAATGTGGTTTGTTTGATATACCTATAGCGAATATTGCACTTAGCATCTGTCTGTCTTTTTATCTGTTGGGCTTTCACTCATTCACTTCATTGACTTTATTCTGGTCTGGGTGGCAGTCGGTGCGAAGAAAAAATTTAGGAACCCTATGGATACTACGTTCATGTGCTTATATTTACACCTAAGGGGTGACTATTCTAGATGATTCAACTACTGATGAGTTTTTAGGAAGTGGGAGGAAACCAGACAGCTTGGAGGAAACTCATGCAGACACAGGATGAACTTCAGGTAGAGACTCCAAAGAGCGAAGGATCTGAAATTGCCTGGAGCTGTGAGACATAAACACTACCCACTGCATGGCTGGACGTCCATCTGCCCAGATATAAATATTACATTTACTGTATTATTGAATAATATTCCACCACTGTGTTACAAATGTGATATCTATGGTAATATCTACTGACTGTACTGCTTTTTTTTTTTTTACTTAATTCTTTAAAAATAAAGAGATGGGTGGGAAATGTAAATATTAAGTTTTTTTTTTTTTTTTAAAGATGAAAGTTGAGACGAAAACTGTCATTGTGCCATATCAGTACCACTTACATATAAACATTGTACTGCACTATCTATATGTTACTTATTTGCCATTTTGACTATGAATTACACACATACCACAAACAAAATGTGTGATATGTGTGTAATTTTCAAATTGCCCAGCAGAGGACACCAGCTATTCACCTCTACTACTTTCTTTCTGTGCATAGTTATGTTTCTAATGCATTTAGTTGCATGTTCACCTTGGGAAGACACGGTAAAATATTTCAATTGTGCAAAGTTTTAAAGAAGGCCATACATCTGTGAATGACGATCCTGCAAACTGCAATCGTTCCTTTGAACAATCAGTGAGTGGACGCCTCACTGATAAAAATCCAATGATGTTCGAGGACGTCT
This sequence comes from Clarias fuscus, assembly GCA_030347435.1. Taxonomy (NCBI): domain Eukaryota; kingdom Metazoa; phylum Chordata; class Actinopteri; order Siluriformes; family Clariidae; genus Clarias; species Clarias fuscus. Next base: position 28,671,841 of record CM059209.1, read on the forward strand.
CATCCTTCAAAATCATTGGATTTTGCCAAACTTGTCTCCAACTTGTGAAAGGGACACATCTGTCTGTGGGAACTGCACACACAATCATTCTTTCACATTACAGACTCAGCTGAAAGTTATTGCCACATCCCCTGTACACGCATGACCATACCATTTCTACACGTTTAGGCCATTAAAGGAGTTTCTGGGAGGCCAGCATTTCAGACGTGAAACGGGCAGTTGGATCACGGCTCCGGGGTACTGAGTTATGAATTTCATACTTGAGAAATCTTTAAAATACATATACCGACATCAACAAATGTCCCAGCTGGGGCAGTAGTGAAACCTTAAGTCTAAACTTTGGAGAGACAGAAAGCAGAAGGTAAGGTTTACTTACTGTCATATGCTCTTGCAGACATATTATACTAGTATTTGTACCAATCATTGACAGGAAAAGATTTTGTAGAAATAGTTGAAAGGTTAAGCTGATCAGCTTTAATGTAATCAGTGATATTATTATTTTATGTTGAAGCCCATGTACAGTACATGTCTGTCATTCTGTACGACAGAACTGCCTAACTTATGAATACAAAGAATTTAAATTTTGTAAGGTCGCATATCTTACAGCTAGTCAGCCAAATACACTCCTTGTTTGGTAATCGGAGAGTGAATCACAGATGAGAAATCGAAAAAGTCGATCGGATAAAGACTAAGTGTTGCTTAGTCATAACAGCTCCAGCACTGTAAAAAAATTCCAACTAGCAAAATGTTGGCATAATGAGTATTTATTAGTAATCTGGACAATAAGACATGAAAAAACTGACTGAACTAGTGAAAACAAGTTCATTAAAAACTCGCTGGGTCAACTAAGGTTTCATTACTGAACAGACGTTCTAATGCAAGTTAACACGCACAGAAGTTGGTTCGGAAGTTGGCGCATGCGCGCTGTAACGTTTCTAAAGTTGGCGCGTGCGCGCTGATATGTTTCTGAAGTTGGCGCATGCGTGTTGGGTACAGCGGGACTTTTGAACATCCTCTGGATTAGTATCCCGTTTCTCCACCTCACAACGGACAACTTCTTTTAAACTTTGGTAAGTGCACATATTTATATCGAAGTCCTTTGTAGAAATTGTCTTAACATAAATGAGCGTTATTATATGGCGTTCTTTGTGAAGTACATATAGCTCGGTGCAATTGTTTATTTAACGTGAGACAGTGAGAAAGATGCAAGTCATCCTGTAACCTGAGTTCCTACAAACAATATATTTTGTATTATTTTGAGTTTACTACATTTATGTTATTTATTACAGGTGTTGCATATTATAGTATAGTATATGTAACTGTATTAGAAATATTACATTTAGAATTGAATATTATGTAATTATTATTTACAGCACATGATTATTTTCTCTATATCCCTGCATGTGTGATATTTGATTTATTGGTTATGTTGCTTATGTTAAGAGGAACTAACAGGTTAACTTCCTTGGGTTTCCCATGGGACAGGTGAGAGTGTGACACAGTGTGAGAGAAGCACATGAGGAGAGCAGTTTGTCTTGCAGTTTGGCTTAATAAAATAACTTGTTGCAAACTTAACTGTAGCCGTTTATTACTCACAGCCAAAGAGACTGGAGAATAATAAGACAAGTCTAGAAAGTCTGGTTAAATTCATAATAACTCTTCTACACTTGGTATTTAAACTATGCAGTATTTGCACCACAGTATTTGTAATCTTTGCATTTAATGTTTCAGAACACATTCTCTCAATATCCTCCTGGATAAACACATTTCCAGACTTCATCACAAGACCTCAAACTTTGCCATTTCATGTAAGTAAACATTTACAATGCAGTATTTTTAATGATTTAGGGCAGATGAAGTTAGGGCAAAAAATAATTCTTGTTTTACCTTACTAGTTTACTTTTTTATGTAAGACTATTCATGCCCCATTTCACTAAATATAACAAAAAAAAAAGTAAAAAGACTATTGAATATTTTGGTCAATATAATTGGTCAGATTAGCTCTGCACTAACGTTCAAAAGTTTTAGATCTGTTTTATTTTTTGTTTTTAAAAGAGTTTTATGTTAATCAATGCTACATTTATTTGATCAATATAAAATACTACATTTATTTGATATAGTAAAACTGGAATAAGGTGAAAATGTTAGACTTCAAAATTTCTGTTGTCTACTGGAATGTACTGTACTTAAAACTGTAATTTATTGCTGTGACATTAAGCTGAATGTTCTGCATCATTACTCAAGTCTTTAGTGTCACATGGTCTTCAGAAATCCCTCTAATATGAGGATCTGATCATGGGAAAAATTCTTGATATTTTTGTATAGAGAGTTATAGCTTTTTTACCAATTTTAATAATATTAAGAATGTAAGCCTATAAAAATGTCTAATACTGTCATTTAGTCCTGAGCTGAACAGTGAACCTGAAGCTTGGAATTCACCTTGTTCACATGTACAGTACAGTCGTGGCCAAACGTTTTGAGAATTACATAAATATTGGAAATTGGAAAAGTTGCTGCTTTTGTTTTTAATAGCAATTTGTTAGCTGCTTTTGTTTTTAATAGCAATTTGCAAATACTCCAGAATGTTATGAAGAGTGATGAATTGCATAGTCCTTCTTTGCCATGAAAATTAACTTAATCCCGAAAAAATTTCCACTGCATTTCATTGCTGTCATTAAAGGACCTGCTGAGATCATTTCAGTAATCATCTTGTTAACTCAGGTGAGAATGTTGACAAGCACAAGGCTGGAGACCATTATGTCAGACTGATAGGGTTAGAATGGCAGACTTGACATGTTAAAAGGAGGGTGATGCTTGAAATCATTGTTCTTTCATTGTTAATCATGGTGACCTGCAAAGAAACGCGTGCAGCTATCATTGCGTTGCATAAAAATGGCTTCACAGGCAAGGATATTGTGGCTACTAAGATTGCACCTAAATCAACAATTTATAGGATCATCAAGAACTTCAAGGAAAGAGGTTCAATTCTTGTTAAGAAGGCTTCAGGGCGTCCAAGAAAGTCCAGCAAGCGCCAGGATTGTCTCCTAAAGAGGATTCACCTGCGGGATCGGAGTGCCACCAGTGCAGAGCTTGCTCAGGATCGGCAGCAGGCAGGTGTGAGTGCATCTGCACACACAGTGAGGCGAAGACTTTTGGAATATGGCCTGGTGTCAAGAAGTGCAGCAAAGAAGCCACTTCTCTCCAAAAAAAACATCAGGGACAGATTGATCTTCTGCAAAAAGTATGGCAAATGGACTGCTGAGGACTGGGGCAAAGTCATATTCTCGGATGAAGCCTCTTTCCGATTGTTTGGGGCATCTGGAAAAAGGCTTGTCTGGAGAAGAAAAGGTGAGCGCTACCATCAGTCCTGTGTCATGCCAACAGTAAAGCATCCTGAGACCATTCATGTGTGCTTCTCATCCAAGGGAGTGGGCTCACTCACAATTTTGCCCAAAAACACAGCCATGAATAAAGAATGGTACCAAAACACACTCCAACAGCAACTTCTTCCAACAATCCAACAACAGTTTGGTGAAGAACAATGCATTTTCCAGCACGATGGAGCACCGTGCCATAAGGCAAAAGTGATCACTAAGTGGCTCGGGGACCAAAACATTGAAATTTTTTGGTCCATGGCCTGGAAACTCCCCAGATCTTAACCCCATTGAGAACTTGTGGTCAATCCTCAAGAGGCGGGTGGACAAACAAAAACCCACTAATTCTGACAAGTGACATCTCCAAGAAGTGATTATGAAAGAATGGGTGGCTGTCTGTCAGGATTTGGCCCAGAAGTTGATTGAGAGCAGACCAGTCGAATTGCAGAGGTCCTGAAAAAGAAGCGCCAACACTGCAAATACTGACTCTTTGCATAAATGTCATGTAATTGTCGATAAAAACCTTTGAAACGTATGAAGTGCTTGTAATTATATTTCAGTACATCACAGAAACAACTAAAATAAAGATCTAAAAGCAGTTTAGCAGCAAACTTTGTGAAAACTAATATTTGTGTCATTCTCAAAACCTTTGGCCACGACTGTAGAATTGAGAGAACAGGACACCGAAAAATTTGATGCTGAGACAATTGAGCACAAACCTGAACATCTTTTTTTCCATGCAAACAGTATTGCATATTTCTTAATCTTTCTCTCATAATTAGAGTCTCCCTAATGTTAAATGTTATGAATACCTGAAAGTTTATCAAAGGTGACAATGCATAACATTAGCCCTCTTTTTTCAGACTTCAAATATTGTGGCTCACTGAATGAAAACTGTCCTGGAAGATCTCGATGTGTTTATCCGTGATGGATCATCTGCACTATTCAGAACATGTCTGGTGAGTATGTTGCATTGATTCTCTGCAGGCACTTTGACAAAAATACGGCTGTTAATATTTGTGTTGACATTATTAAGATATTTAAATTCTTATACATTTGAACTCCGGCTCTTATTTTACTTTATCTGATCATCTCAACTGATTTTAAAGATTTATGAGGTTTTTCTTTCTGTACATTTTGTCTACATTAATCTAGTAGGACCCAAAACGTTCATGGAACAAAAAGAAATATAAAAACATAGAAAAGATGGATGTCAAAAGTTATTTTTTTGTTCTCTTTATTACATTAGGACAGTACTTCTGATGGCGGACAGACCAGAGGGATGAAAGTGGGAGTTCCTTTTGTGATTGAAGATGATGACTCCCCTACGACTTTGACCAGTGTCATAAATTTTACTCTTGTGTTGGAGGAAGGGATTGTCTTGCAAGATGCTCCAGAACAGTTTGGCCTTTGACCTGTTTGCCTTGGATTTCAGTACCAAAAAATCGGAAGTACACTTTTGAGGTGATTGAGAAGGTGTTCATGGAATTGGGCACTCACTGCTCTTCAAGGGTACAATCCCTTAAGACTTAACTTCTCCTATGACTTTGCTTTTGTGAGCTGTTTTCAGACTTCAAATTATTATTATTATTATTTTGTACTCTTTTCCTTGTTTTGTGAAGTTTAGACTGTAAAAGGCATCTTGCCATGTTTCTTTTTGTGTACTTTTATTTGAAAGTCATGGAATGTGGTTGTAGTGTGTTCCTTTTGGTTTAAAATAAAATTTGGAAGAAACTTTCAAGCATTCAGTTACAGCTTTTTTCATTATATTGTATTACAAAAAAACCTGCTTCAGTAAATTTAAACACATATTTTGAACCCAATATATGTGACAAGTTCACATTTATTAAATTAATAAGTCTTTGAAACTATCAAATCACTTTTAACTTAACAAACGAATATAAGTTGGGAGACCTTACTCAGTAAATTTAGTTAAGTCAACAACAAAATGTCAAGGCAACTTGCTGCACAGCTTTTTTGAGTTAAGTGAACAAGTTGGGTTAAAGGTGAAGTTAACTCAAAAAAGCTGTGCAGCAAGTTGCCTTGAAATTTTGAGTTAAGTCAAATTTTATTTTTTACAGTGAGTCTGTTTAAATTCACTTATACTTTTTCAAGACTGTTATTTCAGGGGTGAAAATATTAACTAATCCCAGTAGAAATATTCAGTTTAGCTTTTCTAATTAATATCTATTGATGCAGGTGTTTATTTACATTGAGCTACTTATTAGTATCTTGTTTTATAGTAGATTAAATAAAGCTGGCACATACTGTAACTGTTCATCTCACTTAAGGTACAGGTTAAACTTCACACAGATATCTAAGTACTGCAAAAGGTTAAAAAAAACAATTCTGTCCAGCCAGTTTTGCGTGATAAAATTGTGTTGTCATATACACTACCACTGTTGTTGTTACATAATTCCATATGTGTTTCAGTTCACAGTTTTGAAATCCCCAGTATTGTTCTAGAATGTAGAAAATAAATCTCTAAACAAAAACAAAGACATTTGCAAGTGATCCCAAACTTTGCAGCTGTAGTGTGTATTTTTATAGCAATTATGAAGGGGGTTGTCAATCTGATTTGTCCATTTTAGTGCATAGCACACTCTCAGTTCAAGTATTTTTAATGCCCCCACCTCAGACTGCTGGAGTTTTATCTCATAGTGTCGCTTCACATTACTACTATAATATTGCTACTATAATATTACTATTCACTACTGCTTTTTTATTAGTAATCTGGCACATAATGTATCTTCTACTCAACATTTTTATTTCATTTATGGCTGAGATTTAACTTCAGACAAATACAGTACCTAACAACTGTCAAAGTTTCTTTAAATTCTGTCCAGATACTGTACAGTATGATGTGTGATGCCACGACAAAATTGACTCGGCAGACTCCAATGTGTGAAAGACAAACATATTATTGTTATTATAGAGTTGTGACTCAAGTACAAACAAACCCTTGGACTATGGTTCGGCAGGTCACCAAGACCCCCGAGTTGGGACCAAGCAACTGTTGGACCCTTGAGCAAGGCCCTTAACCCTCAACTGCTCAGATGTATAATGAAATAAAAAAGTAATTCACTCTGGATAAGGGCATCTGTCAAATGCCTAAATGTAAATTATAGAAAGGATTGGATAAGACAACGCTTTGTCCATGAGAATTCAAAGCACTAGTCAAAATTAAAAGTAAATCCCCACAAGACATAATCTCATGACAATCAGAGCACAGAGCACAACTTTACAGTATGCACAGGGGGACCATGAACTAGTCAGGGGGGACTGCGGGAAATCAGATTCATTTAGAAATACGAAAACATTTAGCATGATTTTCAAAATCTTGAGCAGTGCCCTGTGCACGAATATGGGTTAAAAGTAGCACTGCCACAAGAGTCTGAATCATTTAGTATTTCTGAGAAAGGAATTTTGCACATGTATTCTTAAAAACAACTGATAAATAACATTTATCTGCTCACTATGTATGTGGTCGTGAGCACCGGTGCTAAATTACCTCTATTCAGCAGTGTGCCTGTTCTATCGTTTGATGCTACTCATCATTATTTCCTACCCAGGCTTTGTGCGCATGCGCATTAAAAATAACGCCACGCCTTGCTATCTTTGCGTCCCGCCCATAAATTCGTTCATTAGTGAATTTACTGAGGTATTTCATAGTTGTGTGGTTTTAATTCAAGTTTTATTTGATTGACATGCCTATATTTAAAAGTTGACCTGTGACTTGAAGGGTAGTACTGTTTTTGTTATCTTAAAACTACCGTCATGTGTCAGAATCTGCTGCCCATGTTAAACGATGCAAGACTCAGAGGAAGCAGATTCTGACACATGACGGTACTTCATCAGAATGTCATTCCTATAGTTTTAACATGGATACAAACGATAGAAAATAATCACGCCTACCCTTCAATTCACAGGTCAACTGTTAAATATACGCATTTGAATCGAATCAAATCAAATGTCAATTAAAAGCACAAAACTATGAAATACCTTAGTAAATTCGCACAGGGATGAATTTAAGCCCGACGTATTTTGAATGCGCATGCGCAGAAAGGCTGGTTAGGAAATAATGATGAGTAGGATGAATTGATAGGACGCAGGCGCTCTAAGCCAATGAGAGAGTGACCGCGCTCTGAGCGTACAGCTGAGCGTTGACGCCACTCTAATTCAGTGTCAGCCTGACAATGACATGATATTTGGCAAGAACTTTCTAGAACCGCCCCTGCTGCGCGCCTTTTTTTGTCTATCTCCCACGATGAGTGGGAGTGCTTTGAACGTATTCTGGGTGCTGGGTCATATCGATATTATACACCATACAACAAGACAATGTGTAGAAAGAGAAAGCTGGAAACCATCAGAAGAGCGAAAGCAAAAAGAATGATTAGAAAGTGATGGATGTAAACACGCTGCTGTTTATATCATACAGCTAGACCTATAATGACATTTCCAAACAATAGCCTGTCCAAAATCACAATGTGCGCAATTAAGCGAGGAGGTTCACGTCATAATTCGTTACAGATAAATTAAGCGTACAGCTCGAGCTATTAGAATTTAACCCGGTGAAATGTAAACAAAAGAGGACACAATGACTATATTTCTTTCTTTCTTTCTTTCTTTCATCCATCTACATCCACAAACTCCCGCTCTGCCTCACACACGCGCGCACGCCCACCTTCCCCTCCTCTTTTCATCGCAACACGCTCTTAAGAGACACACAAGTCAGTAAATTCGAGTAAAATCGCAGAATTCGCTTATCCCGTGCAAATGCGCCACACGAAACTCGAAAGACGTGTGTGGTAATGTCTAAATCTCACGAGGTCCCCAGATAACACTAATCCCGTGCGAACAGTACAGAAGTTTAAGTATCACTCAGCAACCATCACCGTGACTACTGATTCAGGTGTGTAGGAAAGGCAAACAGTTTTAGAAACCTAACACACAACTGAAGTCTGACGCCAGATCCAGCACTTAAGCTGCTACCCATTATTTTTTTATTTAATTCATTACTCATTACAAATTCATAGACATCACAATATGAGCTCGGATCTGAACACAGTTAAAGGGGAAATGGGAGAGAGCACAAATGCCAACACTACAATGACATTTGCACCTGGTTTTGCAGGTCAAAAAAAGGTAAGGTGCAAAAAAACTGATGATTTTTTTTTTCATTAAAGATCTATCCTTCTTCAGAGAATGATTGACGTCAGATGCTTTCAGACTTCAACATATCAAAAAGACATGTTACCTAGGAAAAAGGTATGTCCCAAATGTCTCCAGTTCAGATTGACAGGTTTAAGGTTGGTGCAGTAGAGGAATCAAGGTTTGTAAATCAAACAGCCAAGCCGTACAGTATGAGTGCACAATAAGAGCTGAAGCTGGTGGGAGGAGACGGGGCTGATGTAGACATGAACTAATGCTGTTATCATTGTGCTGTTGTATTTTAATAGATCAGCGTCTATGTGAACAGCATCCCTCTGACGCTGCAGCAGGACACAGAACACAAAATGTACAGTAAGTAGAATTTATTTCCTCATTGTTTTGTGGTAATGCTGATCGTGAGCTGAATTGGGCTGAGATTAGTTTTCACTTTCCTTCAAAACAGCTTTTCAGATCTGGGTCCCTTTTAAGGCATTTTATTTCCTTTGTACCTGCATTTGCCCAATGAAGCTGAATAAAATCTAATCTAATCTAATCTAATATAGTGAAGTAGCAAAGGAAAAACATTTGATCTGTAGAGTGTGATTTTAAGACTTTAATTGTTCCGACTGCTTTGGTCACTGACTGATTTAAATATACACTGTGAAAAAAAATTTTTTACTTTCAATATGGAATTGTGCTGAATGAGGTAAGACGATAGTCCTAATTGTATGGGCAAAAATAAGTGGAAGATTATTTTTTGATATTTTAGATGGAATTCTTTAGGTATACATGTATCTGGTGGCTTTTTCCATTTTAAGTTTTTTTTTGTTTGTTTTTTTGCATGCACCCTCAATAGCTTTCATTTAGTGCCATATAAATATGTGTGATATTCCAAATTTCTGTCAATATCTTAACAGAAATGCCTCGAAGAGAGAGTAAAGTACACCCAAGCAATATGAAACACCTGCAGTTAACAAGTGTAGGAATTGACACAATGCTGTCACAAATAAACAAGGTGAGACAACCATTCTATATTTGTATAGTGCTTTTGCATGTTTAATAATATGTGATGTTAAATTCTTAATTAAGTAATTAATTAAATATTTTAAAAAATACATTCATATATTATAAATATATACCACTACTCCATCGTGCTAGAGTAGTGGTTAGCAGCAAACTCAAATGTTTGTCTTGCACCTCCAAGGTTCGGGTTCGATTCCTGCCTCGGGGCTGTTTGCATGTTTTCCTTGATGTTGTACTTGATGGGTTTCCTCTCACAGTTCAAAGACATGCAGCTTAGTCTAATAGCATTCCCAAAATTGAATGAGCGTGTGTGTGTGTGTGTGTGTGTGTGTGCGTGTGTGTGTGTGCCCTGCGATAGATTGGCACGCTGTACCCTGCCTTGTGCCCTAAGTCTTCCCGGCTCCAGCCCCCCTGCTAAACAGTCAAAGGATTTGGACAAAGAAACCTTTTCATGTTTGTTTTTAAATGCTTAAATCTTCAAAACCAAGTCTAACACTGCTATGATTTATGAGAATGGTTTATAAATCACATCTCGTTGGGTGAAATGTAAAAGAGCTCATTTTAACTGAGCTAAGTGTTTTATCTATTTAGAAAGTTGAATCTTATTGACACAAGACACTAATGGAGCTCCCACATCCTGAGCAGCATCTTTCCCGGCAGCACTTGGCTGCTCTCTCGTTTCACTGTAGTGACATCATCAGTGCTAAGAGTTAGATAGAGCACGAGCTCTGCTGCACACTCTCTGCTGCAGTGTGTCTTTTTAATTTACTGTAGTGTGTCTAAGTGTGCCTGTGTCTGCATGAGTATGTCAATGGATAACGGAGTGAAGGCTCTAGCTATGTGTGTGGCTAAAAGAAGACATCTTTCTCTGTCTCCCTCTTTCCAGCGATGCTCTTTCTCCTCCTGGATTAGAAGCAACATCAAGAAAAAACAGTGCTGCTTCTATGTAGAAGAGCGCAGGTATACATCAGCAAATATGCATCCCTATTCCGACCTTGTGTTGTCTGCTGAGTCAGCTCAGTCCGGTCTAGTTATAGAAATATTATATTATATGTATTATATGGCTAGCTATATTGCAATGTGTATTTTTTTGTAGTTAAATAATTCCATCCCTATCAATGTGACCATAATTATTTTGTCCCCATCTAAGGTTTAGCTCTTAGCATGTGTCTATGTGGGTTTTTGCATTTAGAAAAGGGATCTGTAAGTGTGGGTATCCAAAGGATGCTCACATCGAAGAAGCCATCAAGCCAGACGACTACATGGGGCAGGAGTATGACAAACAAAAGCACATGAAGGAGGTTCCTACTGATGCATTTGGGGACATAAGCTTTGGAGGAATTGGACAGAAACCAGGCAAAGTAAATGGGAACGGTATTTCTATGTGAAAAGAAAGATTGTGTTGATGCCCCCTTTAATTAATGTGAAAATATTGGAATGTGTTCTTGACTATGCTTGTTTTTGTGTGACAACAGTATGTCCGTGTATCCTCTGATACGCCTGTTGAGGATCTGTACAAACTGATGACTGAGCAGTGGAAGCTCCAGCCCCCTAACTTGTTAATATCAGTGACTGGAGGAGCCAAAAACTTCCAAATAAAGACTGTCTTGAAGAACAAGTTTCGTCGAGGACTCATTAAAGTGGCCCAAACCACAGGTACAAACTCTTTGAAGGCTGCTCAAGAGTAACAGAGCAAGAAATTATCATTCATTTGGAAGTTCCTGTTTCCTTATCAGTAGTGGCGCCCACTGGCATGCAAAAACTTTGGCCCAAAACCTTTTTGACATTTGAATGGCTTGCTATTACTTTTCTAAAGAATTGGACTTTTACGATTAAATTTTTTTTGTATTGGAATTTCATCCAATACAAATGGACTTATGCCACTTATTATTGGTCGCGTAAATTATATGTCATGTCACATCACATCAAACTCCAATAAAATGTATTTGTGTTTGTGGTTGTAAAAGGAAAAAATGTGGAAAAGTTTTAAAAGTATGAATACTTTTGCAAGTGACATTGATTCATTTGGGACCCACACCGAACCCATTCGCTCCCACGGCTCCGAGCTCGCTTGCTTGACTGATCTAAAAACGCGACTCATCCTGTCAAACAGCTCCAACTACTTTGGAAAAATAAATAATAAAATAAATATTTAAAGATCATTCCTACCATTTTGTAGCTATGAACGTTCTAGATGAAATTCTCTAGAACTAACAGTTCTCAAGATATCCAGCTATTAATCAGCATAGTCACTTTCTTGTTCGATTGAGTGTAAGGTAACAGGTTATATTTACAGTATGCGTGAGTCAGCTGTGTATCAGTTGCTGATGAAGTTTTGATCGTTGCTAAGACAAACTGGGCTAAACCATACCCTCTCCACTCACACACCTCGGATATGTGAATAGTCATATCTTCGTTATTATTACTACCATTCCCTACTCTTTTCTGAGACGAGGCTCGTCTTTTCGAAAAATCTCTTGCCTGTGTTTTTATTTTGTGGAAATCCCTACATATTACTATACAGATTCTATAACTGTGCACTATACAGGCAAGTCAAAGGCAACCCAGTGTGTGGTGCAAACATATTTTAAAAAGGATATTATGAGATATTCTGGAATGCACATACACCTAGATCAGTCTTTATGATTTCAGTAGTAATTACAGCAAAGCAATCCAAATTTGTCTGTTACAGGTGCATGGATCCTGACTGGAGGAACCCACACAGGTGTGATGAAACATGTTGGGAGAGCAGTACGGGACTACAACCTAAGCACTAATGCTGTAGGGGGCCAGATTGTGGCTATTGGAGTGGCCACATGGGGAGTCATCCACAATCGCCAGTCTCTGGTTCACTCAGATGTGATTACATTTTCGAAATCCTTTATCCAGTTTCTCTTATTCGGAGCTATTTAACATGGTCATGGAATACACTAGTTAGAGTTGTCAGTTCACACACAGTTAGTTATTTAGACCCTGAGCTCAAAGATGCCTGAAGATTCTATGCATATATTCCCCATAGGGAACATGTCAAATTCATCTAATGTTTAGTTTTATTTTTTGTACCACAATATTTTATTTTCATAAATATTTTTATCTGGTTGCTGGTAATATAAGTTCTGTAAAATCCACCAGTCAGCCATAACATTAAAACTATTGAAAAGTGAAATGAATAACATGGACTATCTCATTATAATAGCACCTGGGATATATTAGAAAGCTGTAAAAAATAAAAATAAAAAAAGGTTTTGAAGCTGTGTGTTGCAAGCATGAAAATGATTGAAAAAATATTTGAGCGACTGTGATAAGAGATAAATTATAACGGCTAGACATGAGAGTAAAAACATCTCCAAAACCTTAGGACTTGTGGTATACAGTGGTTGATATCTGCAAAAAAATGATACACACAAAAAGTAGACCAACTACTAACCTAGTGACAGGATCATGGGCACCAAAAACTCATTCATGCATGTGAAGGGCAAAGGCTAGCCTCTCTGGTCTGATACCACAACCTGCTACTGAATTACAAATTGCTTAAAAAGTCAATGCTGGTTTTAATAGAAAGGTACAAGATCACACGGTGCATCACAGCCCTTGATGACCCCTGTCTAAAGCCTCTAGAATGGGCATCAGAACTGTACAATGGAACAAACAAAAAGGGGGACTGGTCTAACCAATCACATTGTTTTTCCATCACCTGGACAATGTGGACCAAAAGTGATAAGGAATGATTTTTAAGTACTGACTGGGCCCCCAAATTGCTCAGATCTCAATGTGATTGATTATCTGTACATGACAAACACAGGTCATCCATGGAGGCCCAATACACAACTTGTATAATTTAAAGGATTTGTTGATAACATGTAGGATACCACAGCACACCTTCAACGGTCTTATAAAGTCCATGCTTTTTTTTTTTATTATTAGATCAGAGCTGTTTTGTTGGCACAATCGGACACCCATAATATTAGGCAGGTGGTTTTAGAATGTTATGGCTGATTGGTGGAAAAATGTTTTAAATAAACTAATTCCTCAATCTTCATTCTGATCAGAAAGAATATCCTGGGAAAACTGGAGGCAAAGCAAAAATACATCCAGGATAAAATGCCAGCTTACCCAACAACAAGCACAGAAAAAGCAAAACTCAATGCAGACAATAACTTAATCTTGACCAACCCTGATTTGATTATTTTTGATCTGTTGCATTTTCTTTCCAGGGTAGATTTCCTGCTCATTACTATCTGGATGAACATGGTCAGGACGACCTATCCTGCCTAGATGTTAATCACTCTCACTTCCTGCTGGTGGATGATGGAACATCTGGAAAATATGGAGCTGAGATTGAACTCCGTGGACGACTAGAAAAACTGATCGCAGAAAAACCTCTAGAAAATAGTGGTGAGTGTGCAGATTTGTTTTGGTGAGTAATTAAAAAAAAAAAAAAAAAAAGGTACACCTTTGTAAAAGGTTACGATCTTTAAATACTGTTTCTAGTAGTGTTATAGCAGTTTTGCTTAATGGCCCGATACCCATTCTTACTAGAGAGTGAACTGAAGATTCCAGTTGTGTGTGTTGTACTAGATGGTGGACCTGGAACCCTAAATGTGAGATCAAATTCATGTTCTTAATATTATAATCCAACATGTACTGGCCATTTTTCTCTGAAGCTATCTTTCGCTTCCTACAGACAATCTACAACGCCATGTTGCACAGCACTCCATGTGTTGTTCTGGAAGGTTCTGGTCGTTTGGCTGATGTCATCGCTAACGTGGCTGGCCTGCCTTTGTCCGAGGTCACAATAGCGCTCATCCAACAACTGATGAAAAAGTTTTTTGCAGAAGAATATGAAAGATTTTCTAAAGGGGAGATCGAGGAGTGGACCAAAAAGGTTGGAACAAAAAGAATTCTTATCTTAGACACTCACTCAGTCCATCACAGGGCACACCCACTCACTCACGCACTCACACATGCTGGGCAATTTGTGAATGCCAATTGGCCTAATCTGCATGTCTTTGGACTGTGTGAGGAAACTGGAGTACCCAGTGGAAACCAACCAAGCACAGGGAGAACATGCAAACTATATGCACACAGACTCGAGGTACTGTAGGAATCGAACTAAGAACCTGGAGGTGCAAGGTGACAGTGATAAACGCTAAGCCACCATACCACACCTGCACTTAGACAGTAAATGGAATTTACTAAATGGCATTTTACTGTACGATTTATAAGAAAACCTTAGCTACAAAATAACTTTTAATATGTTACTTCCTGAATATGTTACTATATTTTGCACAGATTCAGGACATTATCCAGATGCCACGGCTGTTGACGGTTTTCCGAATTGATGAGGAGAAAAACAAGGATATGGATGTAGCCATTCTCCAAGCTTTTCTGAAAGGTGCAGGTTTACCTTATTTCCACATTTGTATTTGCCACGCCCTTTATTAACTGGAAATACTTGGAAATACTGGAAAGACACAGATGACTCATGAAGAGCCTTCCCTAATTGTTATTCGACCAAGAGACCCTGGTGCAGTTTTATACTTCCATTAGTGGCTATGGATTTAGTCCATCGTCTGCAGGCTTGACCCTGTCTGTGGCATGGATTTTTCAAATTACATAAAATTATTGATTCTTGTTCTATAGGTTCCAAGGATTTGTTGATGGATGGTGCTTATACTTAGACTTTTTCCAGATTTCCCAATTCTTTTCTTATGTCAAAGTTTTTTTTTTTTTTACATTTCTGTTAGTAAGTGATGAACAATAGAAGAGTAAAACTAGTTTTATCTCCTCAGCCCCGCAGTGCAGTGACAGTGTGAGCAGAGAGAGACAGCTGCAGCTGGCTGTGGCCTGGAACCGGGTGGACATTGCAGAGCGGGACATCTTCACTGAAGAAAGCAAATGGAAGGTCTGATGGATAGTTAGTCCCCAGCACTATTGAATTCTCAATAAGAGAAGAGTAATTCACAATAAAACCATACTGTATAAATTAATTTATTTAACTATTGCGCACTTAAAGAAAAATGATTTAAAGAGTTTAATTAATTCTATTTTTTATGTAGTTCAAATAAAAACATTAACCAAACATAATATTATTATTAGTTTTAAAAAGTTGTTATTTGGTGAAATTAGGGTAATTGTTCTATTTATTTCTTTCCTTTAGTCTTGTGATCTGCACCAGGCCATGTTCTCTGCCTTGGTGAGCCATAAGGCTGAGTTTGTGCGTTTGCTGCTAGAGAATGGGCTATGCATCATCCAGTTTCTTGAAAAAGAAGACACACTGTGTAACCTGTATAAACAAATTCCCAGCTGCATTTTTTTGCGCAAACTGGCCAACCGAGCACGTGGAATCAAAAGTATTTCCTTGAGCCATGTGGGTGATGAAGTGCGGCGCCTGCTCGGTGCCTTCAGTCAACCAATCTACCAGCTACCCTTTCACAAAATGGGGATGTCCGGTGATGACATGGATTCTGCAGTGAGTATGAATGAGACCATAGAGGCTTACATCGCTCATGTGAGGTCTGTGTAGCAGATTATGAGATATGCATCAACTTTCTTTTTGGCTTTACAGAGCACATCCAAAAGCTTGATTCAAGAGCTGCCCTGCTCAAGGAACGAGAAAGTCTCAGTCACAGTGCATGATCCTGGCAGAGATCTGTTCCTTTGGAGTGTGCTGCAGAATCAGAAAGACCTGGCACAGATCATTTGGGAACAGGTTATAACATTAGTTCTTCCAAACATACAAACAAACATAGTTTTGAAAAAACAACAATTTATTTTTTTAGTAATTATTTCTGGAGATCGCTTCATTATAATGGGAATAATATAATTTTTCTAAACATTAAACTTACAATTTTTTCTTTTTACATTTTGTGAAAAATCTATCCTACACATTTACATGATCATTAAATATAAATCTGACAAAATAGACCTGATTGCTCCACTGATAAAAAAGGTTTAAGATCATTGTCTATAGAGCTTTTTGGACCCACTGCAACTTAAGTTATCTTATTAAGGTCCAGAAACCAGCATGAAACTCCTTATAACTAAAGTGTGTCTGTTTTTGTGTGTTCAGTGCAGTGATTGTATTGCGGCTGCCTTGGCTGCCAGTAAAATGCTAAAGAAGCTTGCAAAGGATGAAGGAGATAATGGGGAAGAGGCTGAATCAATAAGAGAGCTCGCTGATCACTATGAAAAGCAAGCCATTGGTATAGTCAAATGCACACACCACATAACAACTAGTTTCATTTGATCAAATTATACATCTGAGGGTACAGGGCCTTGCTCAAGGGCCCAACAGGCACAACTTGGTGGTCATATGATTTGAACCTGGGGCCTTCCGAGTCATAGTTCAATGCTGTAACCACTGAGCTACCCCTGACCTATTCAGTTGGAACCTAAATTTTTTTTCTCCTTTCCAGCGCTAATTGGTTAGCCAATTAGCCACAATTAACTTTTTTAACCCACAATCACAAGATAGAACACTTTAAAGCAGTGTTATTTATCTCCAGTCCTGGAAGGCCAGTGTCCAGCACAGTTTGTGATTCACCAGCACCTTAACACACCCACTACTCCAGGTAATTAAAATGTTAGTTGGATCAGCTGTGTTTGAGCAGAAGAATCACCAAACTGTGCTGGATCTAGGCTTTAAATTGTACCAGTCACCAGAAATTTTTATTTGTTAATTTATTCATTTATTGAGATTTATTTATTGTTTCTGGATCACCCTCATTATTTCCTGCAACTAATTGTAATTCAGTGCGTTACACATTCTTCAGTCACTGTCAGCTGTGTAAATAAATGGCACTCATACTTTCGTGGAAAGTAAAGAGATATTCAACACCATATAAATATATTTGGAAATATAATAAAATAATAACAAATAAGGCTTTGTTGGCTGTAGGCTAAAGTAAATGTTCTGAGAACATGTAAGTTGGCCGTGGTTAAGTTATGATGATTGGTCGGTTAGTTGTACAAATGAACTTTTTTTTATCTTTCAACATACAATAGGTTTATCTGGATATGGTATACCTAGTGTTGACCAGGGGCTGTCTCTACTGAATATATTGATGATTGTAACAGGGGTTATAATTGAAGCCAAAATGTCTTTAAGCCTCTTGTGACTGGATATTTATTAAACAACCTTCTCTAATAGAAAGAAGTGATCAAATATAAAATTCGCTTTGATTTACGCGTGTTTTGATATACGAGGCCAACCGGAACAAATTATGCTCGCAATCCAAGGTTCCACTGTAATTTCAAACATAAGCATCTCTATCTCGGCTTCACTGTAATACATTCCTGTTTTCAACTACAGGTGTGTTCAGTGAGTGTCATCGCTGTGACAAGGAGCGAGCACAGAAACTGCTGACTCGTGTTTCTCCATCATGGGGCAGAACAACTAGTATATGTCTCGCTCTCGAGGCCCATGACAAGAGCTTCATAGCTCACTCAGGTGTCCAGGTAAACACAATATTCACAACAAAACCTAAACTATTGCAATTGGAATGCATTATATTATATATCAAGTGGTTGAGATGATCTTGTTTTCTCAGGCTTTTTTGACCCAGATCTGGTGCGGTGAATTAGCAGTGGAAAATCAACACTGGAAGGTGCTGCTCTGCATGTTTTTCTTTCCCCTTATCTACACTGGATTTCTGGTCTATAGGTAACGCCAAATTACAGCACATTCTAAAAAAAAAAACAATGTATGGTAGCCTATCATAGCCAAGCTAGCTTATCATAGCCAAATTACAGTATATCATTAAGGCCTGATACTGTAAATATGAAAGTGGCCGAAGGTTGTTTTGAATAAAAGAAGTGAAAGAAATACAGTATTGTGCAAACGTCTTGCATAATACTGTGCTTCTTGAATAAAAGAAGTGAAAGAAATGATGTAAGTCTTGCTCTACCCATCATTTCTCCATACTGTGCTTTCAAAGAGCCAGCCTTTGTTGAGCTTTTTATTTTTGGAAGATTTTGTGTTTACATGTACATGCGACCTACAGTTATATGTGAGCATTTGAAGGCCTTGCTCAGGGGCCCGGCAGTAGCAACCTGGTGGTGCTATGGTTAGAGCCACCAGTGGTTCAACACTTTAACCAATGAGCTACTTCTGCCCATACTGAATGAGAGTTCCCATTTTCAGTCCAAGCCCTATACCTGTACCCTGGACCTGAGCAGAAACAGGTGCAGATGACAGCTGACCAGGCCAGTGATTAGTACGCTGGTGCTGCTGTATCCTGAGTGGGGAAGGGTAGAGAGGGACAAGAGGGGAAATGAGGTTGCTGATGAGGTTGTAACATAAACAATCATATTGTTCAATTGTATCTTTAGGTTGCTTGCAGTTAAAGATTTGTTCCCGTTTCTTTAATTGCATCTACATCATTAATGAGAAACAACGAGGGGTAGCTCAAGCATTTTGAACAGTTCTGTACATTTTACAGTTTATCTACAAATTACCTCTGTGATATTAATTGACAAGATAAGCCAAGTATGTGAATCTCACAATATGCATCTTGCAGAGAAAGTACAGTTTATAAGAATGAAGGAGTGCATGTTCGGTCACTGAGTGCATGAGAGTCTGTTACAGAGGTAAAGCAGTCCAAATGCAAAAATTTTTGACACCTGACTATCACACCCATATTTGTTTATTAAACGTCTCCTTTCAGGTGAAATTCGCCTTTGCCGTTGACCTCTGTTCTGCTGGGAAAGCAATTTTACTAGATTAATTTAGCCGCAAGCGTATTATTAATCTCAGGCACGGTTTGTTTGTTCATCACGAAGATGTTGTGTGTGGTTGAGGGATCAGGCCTTTGTTCCTCCACATCAATTTTGACAGACGATGCCTTCAAGGAGCTGCAATGGAGCTTTTTCATGCTGGAACATGGTTCTAATGAAGGCTAATTATGCTACAGCATACAAAGGCATTCTATACAATTGTGAGCTTTCAGTTTTGCTGAGAACAACCTCACATGGGTATTATGGTCAGGTTTTGACCTACTTTTGGGCATGAAGTGTGTAATGCCTTGTACACTATAATAATATTAATTTAACGTATAGAAAAAGCCTTCATTTAGACAAATATGAACTTGCAATGCAAAGATCAGCCACAATGTGGCAGTGTTCTGTTTAGAATGATGGTGGTACATTCGCACTCGTAATAAACTTGTATTGTGAGAGCTAGGAATAAGATTCAGTTACATTCATAAATGAAACAGATATTATCAAGCATCATTTATGAATGTGTAATTATAATGATGTTCAGAAATGTGTGTTCGTTTGTCCCTTTTAGGCGTGATGAGGTCATCCGCAGGGAAGCAAAGAGAACAGAAGAGGAAAAGCTGGTTATGGATTCAGTGACTGGGATGTCTAATATTGAAAGAAAGAAGACTGTTCGGTAATATAATATGTTATTGCCTTAGTTTAAAATATTTAAATATATACTGTAGTTATTGATTTACAATGCCACGTAAAAGTATTTGCCCCTTCCAAGACTGTTGCCCCTTCCACGTCTTATCTATTTGTGGATAATGTATCTCTGCATGGTTTGCTAAAGTCACAAAGCCTTAGAAATGGCTTTGTAATCATTTCTAGACTTGTACATGTTTGTTCTTTTGTTCTTTTGTTCTTTTGGATGTGTTGCTTTAAGTATGCTTATGCTCTGTGCGGAGATTTATATTTCCACACAGGGCCAAGTAGGTTTGAACCCATAATAACCCATAATAAATTAAATCATCATTTAAAAACTGAATTTTGTATTTACTCTGGTTATCTTTGAGTAATATTAAAATTTGTTTGATGATCTGAATCATTTAAGTGTGACAAATATACAAAAATACAATTTAATTCAGGAAGAGGACAAATACTTTTTCACAGCACCATAAATTCCTCTTTAAATTACTTTTATTGCGTGGTGGCAAATGTTATTTCTCTTTAAATAAATATTTCCTTGTCATGCAATGGTCCACCATCTTACTTAGGAATATATATAATAATATATGTATGTTCGTATATGTGTATGTTTGTGTGTGTGTATGTGTGTACAGTATATGTATATAAAGTGTGTATATATACAGAGCACACACATATATACCTTTTATATACATATGCTTCTCATGCAAGGTATAATTATTAACCACCAACAAAATGCTTATTTTTTTCCTTTGTCTAAAAATAAATAATTGGGTTATTTAAAAAATGTGTCATAGTATTATCCTGTCCCCAAATAGTGCCCAGTCTAACAGGAAGTCTGAGGATCCATTAAACTGCTGGACACGATTAGAGGGCCTGTACACGTGTCCTCAGGTGAAGTTCTACTGGAGCATCCTGGCTTACTTTGGCTTCCTGTTTCTCTATGCTCTGGTGTTGATGACGGACTTCCAGCCTACACCATCTTGGAAGGAATTGCTCTTGTATATTTGGCTTGTTTCACTCATGTTTGAGGAATTCAGACAGGTAAGAGTGACTTTAGAGAAAGTTTAATATAATATAATATCATATAATATCATATAATATCATATAATATCATATAATATAATACATAAATGCCAGAATGCTTTGCAAAATATCTAACCTTAGTATTATCAGGTTATGTAAAAAAAAATGCTGCTTCTTTAATTTAAAGAAAAAGAAAGAAAAAAACAGGATCATTTTCATCATTACTACACCAAATTTAAGCTTGAAGATTTAAAAAATTAAACATTATTTATCATGACAAGTGTGGCTTATGTTCTTATAAGAACATGTTCTAATGTGTGATGTTATCTAATTACTTTTTGAAACTGAAACTGAAATTATGCACCATATGGCTAAACGTTTGTCTAGACTTGTCCATTATACACGGACAGTACTGTGCAAAATTCTTGCGTCACCCGCACTGTTTCTCACTGGTTTGTGCCTGAAGTTAGATGTTTTGACGCTTAAATGATTTATAGATCGCTGTGTGGCTTAAAAAACAAAAAACCTTCCCCAGAAATGTTGCCATAAAGCTGGAAGCACACAGTCGCCTTGAATGCCTTGTATGCAATATGATTTCTATTTACATTTAGACTTTGTTCATTAGAACAAAGTGGACGCTCTGAAATCTGTTTTAGTAAGGCAAAGCTCCTGTGCAAAAAAAAATAAAAAATCAAAAGCCATAAAGACATGGTTTGCCAAGTTTGTAGTAGAATAATAATAATAATAATAATAATAATAATAATTTTTATTTATATAGCGCCTTTCCAGAGCTCAAGGACACTTTACAATGAATAGAAAAAGGGGGACAAACAGACATTAAAAAAAAAAAAAAAAAAAAAAAACTAGGAGACAGACATACGACTCGAGCTGCAACATTCAGAAAACAAGTACGTTTTGAGTAGGGATTTAAATGCTGAGATGTTATTAACAGAACGGAGAGAGTGTGGTAGAGAGTTCCAGAGCTTAGGTGCAATAACACTAAATGATCTGCCCCCCATTGAAGATAGGCGGTACCGAGGGACAACAAGAAGAACTCAAGTGGCCTGCAGAGAGCCCTGATCTTAGCTGCACTGATCACTGATGAGTTGGAATGTCAACTGCACACTTGGACTCCTTGCCTCCTGTGCTTTTATGGCTAAAACAGCACAGATCCCCACAGCCGCAGTTCAAAATCTAGTCGAAAGCCTTTTGAGATGGCGTGGAGATTGTTATAATAGCAAACGACTTTAATAATCAGGTGCCCTGATACTTTCAGCCATATAGTACATAATATTTAAAAACATTCTTGTAGACATGTTTTTGTAGAGATTAGGGTTTTATAGTAGCATCATAACTGATACTGGTTTCTGCCTTTGGCCGAGTGCTTCCAGGATAGAATGTAGATCCATCATGGCATTGACCAGAATAAAGCATGAATAAATGCATATTAATACAGGATGTAGTTTTATTTCTTACTTGTTTTAATCTCTCCTTCCGCTTAGATCTTTTATGATTTTGATGGGTTTACACTTTGGAAGAAACTGAGCATTTATATTAAAGACTTATGGAACATTTTGGACATGTTGTCGATATCACTCTTCATCGTCGGCCTGGCTTGCAGGTCAGCTTCACAGAAACCAAAAGCAATTACCTAATTATCTACATGTTGTTCTCGTTGTTTTCGCATTTTGATAAATAGTTTTATTAAATCGTAGTTCATACAGTATACTCATGTCAGCTCATAAGTTTAGGTCGCACTCTTAATCAATAAGACCCCTCGTCTCTCCTCCAGGCTCCAGTCTTCGAGTGCAGTGTTCTATGTGGGGAAAGTCTTCCTCTGTATCGATTTTATTGTATTCAGTTTGCGCTTGATGGCTATCTTCACCATCAGCAAGACCTTAGGACCAAAGATCATCATTGTCAGGAGAATGGTAAGTATAACATAAATTTCAGTGTGATTTTACTGGTTAAGTGCTTTTATTGTAACAAAGTAGCTATAAAAGAAGTTCATACAGTATATAGATTTAGAAGGCTAATGCAGATGCAAAAGTATTAAAAACTCCATAAACGTTTGCTCATCTGCTCCTCATGTACTTCAAACATAAAACAACATTTATGGATACACATACCTGGTAAAGTACAGTAATTGATTTACTATTACTGTAGTACGATTTCTTTACCTTCATACCTTTATCTCTTCCGCTCTGTAGATGATGGATATGTTTTTCTTCCTGTTCCTGCTCAGTATCTGGGTGGTCGCCTATGGAGTGGCCACACAGGGCATCCTGATTGACAATGAGAATCGAATTAACTGGCTTATACGTGGTGCTGTCTATGAGCCCTACCTCATCATATTTGGCAACCTGCCTGGCAATGTGGACAGTAAGAAAATAAATTTAAGATATTCTATTTAAAAAGATTTAGCTACCGAAGCAAGTAGTGTGTTTGTGTAGTTTGCATGTTCTCCCAATGCTTTGTGGGTTTCCTTCAGGTACACAAGTCTCTTCCCCCAGTGATCGACTGGGTTTGTGGAAGTGCTTGTACCTTGTATGCAGCAGCGCATGTAGGCGTACCCAACCTTGTCGACTAAGGTCCCTGGGATAGGGTCCAATAACTCTCAATAGGCCAATAGGGTTCCTGGCTAGCCGACAAAAGATAAGAAATGTAGATAATGAATTGGTGTTGGTCAAAAACCTGACCTTCAGGTTACAGGGCTTCTACACTGGAGCACTCCTAAGCACCAATGGAAAAAACTTGCATAGGATCCTGTTCCTGCTGGTTGGTGTCACGTTGTGGTGTTGCGAGGCATAAACGCAGGAGGATCCAGGTGTTTAAAGGAAAACGATGTTTTATTAAACAAAAAACAGGGAAACTCAACAAAACAAAGATACTTTAAATGAAACTGAAACAAAAACACGAATAGAAGAAACAAAAGACACTAGGAAACATGCAGATCATTACCAAGATAAATTAACAGTTGCAAGACAACCCAGGAGAACTAAAACAAGCTATTTATAAAGAAACTAACGACCAACTCGGTTCAGGTGAGCGCCCCCTGGTCACCTGACCGAGTTGCCACATGGGAACTGAAGTTTAAACAAAGGAACTACAAACAAAAATCACAGGGCGCTTTGGCGCCCTCTAGGGGTTATCCCTGACAGTTGGATGTTCTTCACTATCAATCATTGCTCCTGGAGGAAGAGTTGTCCCACCACATGTGATATCATTGAAAAGCCCAGGATGTCCCCTTAACAAGATGTAGTGGGCTAACTCAAATATTTAAAAAAAAAAAAAAAAAGGTATATTTGTACATTTGTCCATTACAAAATTTATGGGTGGGGTCTCAGCAAGGTATATTGGTATCATGTCATTACCAGAATCTGCACTGAACTCCACTTCTGACAATGCACTTGCACCAACCACCAAGGACACCTCGGGCTGCAACACCCACATGCCACAGTCATTGTCATGCTCAACGTCGCTCTATTCATGTTTGCTGCTTCATTTGAATGTTTGTTGTTTCTAGTTTTGATCTCAGCCTTTTACCTTATTGTACATCCAGTTTTGCTTGGACAAACTTATTGCTCCACTACTTTCTCCACTGATCGATGATGTGAGCACCCAATGAATGCAAGAGGCAAAAACCTGCATGAATTCCATGACAACATATCAGATATACCTGTAGATTCCATTTAAGACTACATACAAAAGTGATTAAACTGATCTGAAACACATCAGATTTCTTTTTGAAGCCGGCTAGGGCTTGGGGAAGACATTACAATTTTGAATGAGCTGTTAATACCGAATATATTGCTGCATTAACATTGCAGTTAACATTGCAGTGATTGGAGTTGACACCAGTCAGAATAGAGAATTCAGCACTGCCCTCATGTCCCTAATTAACACATGACACAATTTACC
Source organism: Clarias fuscus (assembly GCA_030347435.1). Lineage (NCBI taxonomy): Eukaryota > Metazoa > Chordata > Actinopteri > Siluriformes > Clariidae > Clarias > Clarias fuscus. The sequence continues at coordinate 28,696,746 of CM059209.1, forward strand.
CAGTTATTCTTTGTACAATACCCACATGCCAGTAAGCCATATTTCTCTTTGCAGTAAATCCATGAAAATGATTAAAAGTGGTGTTTCAAAAAAATGTATAAGCTCTCTGTGTTTGTGTGATTCAGACACCCAATTTGACCTAAATAGCTGCAGTATAAATGCCACTGATCCTCTAAAGCCCAAGTGTCCTGTGCTGAATAGTGACAACACACCAGTATTTCCTGATTGGCTGACCATCATCATGCTGTGTGTTTATCTTCTATTTGCCAACATCTTGCTCCTCAACCTCCTTATTGCCATCTTCAAGTGAGTACCAGTACCACAACTGTAATACCAGTGTAGTTGTCTGTATGCCGCATGTCTTGCTTTGCGTCCTTAGAATGGTGTGTGTGCCATATTGATGCATCATTCAAATGTACTGTGTGTCTACTAATGTGCTCCATTCCATTCAAATCAGATTGTGGAGGACAAAGTGCTATGGAACTAGTAAACTCATGTTAAATCCACTCACTCACTCATCATTTATACCGCTTAATCCTTTATTCAGGGTCACTGGAGCCTATCCCAGGCGGGGTACACCCTGGACAGGGTGCCAGTCCATTGCAGGGCACATACACATACACACACTCACACTCATTCACACACTACGGCCAATTTGGAAACGCCAATTAACCTAACTTACATGTCTTTGGACTGTGGGAGGAAACCGGAGTACCCGGAGGAAACCGATCAAGCACGGGGAGAACATGTAAACTCCATGCACACAGAGACGGCAATCGAACCCGGACCGGGGATCAAATCTGGACCCTGGAGGTGGAAGGTGGATTTTTCATTAAATGGAAATATTTAAGGCAGCACAGTGGCATAGTGGTTAGCACTGTGGCCTCGTACCTCCAGGGTCACCACAGGTTTGTGTGTAGAATTTGCATGTTCTCCCCAGGTTTCCTCCAGGTAAGTATAAAAATATACAGACTAATTGGCATTTCCAAATTGCCTGTAACTTGAGTATGTGTGTGAATGTAAGTGTGTGCTTGATTGTGCCATGCAATAAACTGGCACCACATCCAAGATGTAACCCTCCTATTGCTCTGAGTCTCCTTTAATCGGCTCAAGGCCTCTCTTGACCCTGTACAGGACCCAAATGGTATAGGTAATGAGTTACTGAGCAAGTGGAATCTATTTTAATGGGACTAAGTTTGGTAAATTATGTCCTAAAGAGGTCCCTGCTGATAGATACCTTCATTTATTTATTTATTTACCCCCACCCCATTTTTGCACATGTGTCGCAATTGCTCTGCTGTGATCCACAGCTACACATTTGAGGAGGTGCAAGGAAACACAGATATAATCTGGAAGTTCCAACGTTATGAGTTAATAAAGGAGTACCACAGTCGCCCGTCTCTACCTCCACCCTTCATTCTCCTGAGCCACATTTACATCTTCTTCAGACGTGTGTTCCTGCGACGTACACCTCAGAAGCACAAGATCTTCAGTGAGTGTTTCATTTATTAAAACCTTCGAAAGAATGGTGAAATTTAATTAAAAATGCCTGCATGCAATTATAGCACTGCTGTCTTTATAATGGTATACACTCAATATAAACAACTCGCTAAATGTCCACATGTTGTATACAGGGAAGGAGCTGAATCAGACAGAAGAAGAGGAGCTGATGTCATGGGAGTCGTTCATGAAGGAAAACTATCTGGCATCTTTGAAGCAGGACGATAACCAGAGTATGGAGCACCGCATGGAAGAAACTGCAGAAAAGTAAAGTCTGTTACTTTTATTTAGTGCCTGATTCTCAGCACTGTTACAGAAACACTTTCATATGATCCAGAACCTTCAAAACCTTGTGATGACCCATTTCCTGACCCATCTGCTAGACAACACATACTCATAACCTCAATGTATTATAATGGCCAAAGCCCAATATAAATTAAAATTACATTTATGCAGTATACATTATATTCATAGGGCTCTTACATAAGGCTGCTCTTTACTCTGAGGGAAGCAAAAGACCATAGAGCAATACATTATTGCAGGCTTTCTTAACATATAGTATTTAATAGAGCCCATATAGAACAAATTGATAAGTGGTGAATAAAACATGATGAATAGGAGTGTTTAATTGCCTATAACAGAGTAATTTGCCAGTGCTTGTTTTAAATTATATAACAACAACAACAAAAACAATAATAATAATAATAATAATAATAATACTTTTTTTTGTTAATAATATGGATACCTTTCAAGTACCCATGGATATTGAATATAAAATGTAGAAACAGCATTTAATAAAGAATGTATTGAGATATGTTGTATTAATATATAGAGAATATATCACTTTAAGAATTTAGAATATAATCACAAAAAATTAAATAGTAGACAATTAGTCTAGATTATTAAATATAGTGGAACCTTGGATTGTGAGTAACGCGGTTTGGTCCACAAGACGAGCAAAAATTTGTAATAAATTTTGACTTGGAAAACTAACAAGTCTTGGTTTATCAAGTATCATGTATCACACATGCACTTCTTGTTTTGACACCGAGCGTCATGTTATCACAACTCAACCAGTGTTTTTGTTCTCGCACGCTGCGAAATTCTGGGTAATCTTTTATTTTTTGTTTGTGTGTGTGTGTGTGTGTGTGTGTGTGTGTGTGTGTGTGTGTGTGTGTGTGTGTGTGTGCGTAAAAGGCATCCTTTCACGTGCTTGTGTACTATTTATTATAACACACGTGTGCAAACACATACACGCACACAAACACCCACATACACAATGCGTGCGCACTCAAACACTAACAGAAACACTTACCTGATGTTTTTTTTTCAAAGGTAAATTGCAAGTTAATTTGTTTTATTTTTGCTTTATATTTTTTATATTTTTTGGGGTTGTGGAACAAATCTGAGTTATTTCTTATGAGGAAATTCGATTGTTTTGATAAACGAGCATGCTTCTGAAACGAATTATGCTCGTAATTCAAGGTTCCACTTTATAATATAAAATTAAATAAAATAAGATCAAATGAAATTAGTCAATCAGTGATGTGTGATATGTAGAGGTCAATAAAAAAAGAAAAAAGTAATAAAATTAATTAATTACTTAAAAAAAGAAAGTAAGTAAATAAAGTTATACAAACCAGACATTAAAGGTGATAAGATAATTTAAAAAGATGAGTCTTGCCGACTCTTTTAAACTAAGAGATGGAATTACAGTATCGAATGTTAAGAGAGAGTTTGTTCCAGAGCCTTGACGCCACTCTAGAGAATACCCTAGCACCCATTGTTTTAGGATTAAAGCCTGAACCACTGATAGAAGGCCAGCTGAAACTTTTGGCTGATAGTTAGTGTCAACCGAGTAATCTGGTTGGACGAGATTCAACCAGGAGTCTGGTGAACACTTGTCGAATTGGCATTTCATGAGTGTTCCAAGAGAGCTTAGCGTAACAATAGAGTAACATAGAGTTATTATACAGTATGTACTGCTTTCACAGATGTCATAACAATTGTTATTTACACTAGCTGTCGGTTGCAACATGGGTGAGAGTAGGTCAATAGGATCTACAGTACTGGAAAGAGGTGAGAGCTGCTACCTGCCAAAACCCACATTCTAAACCAGTCACAGAAGCACCTGCAGCAAAAGTACATCTAATTACATTGTCATGTAAATCAACACTTTTTCCACCTTCGTAAGGAGTTCTGAATTGCCTCTGATTCGTCCATGTTGTTCTGTTCATGGCTAACACAAACCACAAAGCATACTGGCTTCTAACATAAGGCTGAATCCCAAATTCCTCTCTAACCCCTGATCAAGGGCACTGTGTATGGCACAAGGGATTATGCCTCCTACAGTGCATAGCGCATTAGCTTTCCGTTTAATGCTTACTTGAAACTCAACCCTGGAACCTCCAAAGTTGGCTAAGTTTCTCAGAATTGTCCACCACGATCCACTATGGTTTATTCTCCCCACCTTTTGGCTGTTATAATTATCTGTTGATAATTTGATATCTGTTCATTTGGCTCCTGATGAAATCTGTTTATGATAAACGCTGCTTATAGAACTGTTGTATGAAAGCAATAACACATTCAAATGTACAGAAAATCAGTTCATGCCTATGATCCCATCACAACCGTACAACACTGCAACAGCACTCCCTCTCATGTGGTATTGCTTAATAATGACTCTTCCCAAAACCTGACACTGTTCTTATTCGAAAACGTCATCATATCGACAATTATGCACATTTTTTAATGTCTTCTCATGAATACACAGTGGAACCTTGGATTGCAAGCATAATTCTTTCCGGAAGCTGTCTCATATATTAAAAAATTCGTAAAATCAAAGCAAATTTCCACATAAGAAATAATGAAAACATCAAATATTCATTCCACAACCACAAAAAGTAAATATGTATATAAAAATAATTAATACAAAACATAAAGTAAAAATAAGACAAATTATCTTGCACTTTACCTTTGAAAAAAAGTACAAATAAATCCTGACAGATAAGTATTTATAATTATTTATAAGTATCAATATAAGCACGCATGCCCTGTGTGTGTGTGTGTGTGAAGCTAAAGTAAGAGAGAGGAGGAATCAGACTCTCCCCTCTCCCTCTTCTCGTCTTACACAGTCACCCTTCACACACACACACACACACACACACACACACATTAACGGAAACTCTCTAATGAGACTTGCTTTTGCTTTACACGCGCACACACATGTTTTATAATAAGAAGTACACGCAGGCATGAAAGGACGACTTTTACTTACACACACAAACAAACACAAAATAAAATGCACACACACATTTTATGCACACACATGTGGTCACAGTATTTAAAGTAAACAGTACACGCGTGCACGGATATTGATTATACCATTGAGAGACGCGCACTAAGACCGAGCAGGGGAGACGATTACCCACAATTCCGCAGTGCTCAAGAGAGAAAAACCATTGGCTTAGTCGTGATCATGTGACGGCATCAAAACAAGAAGCGCATGCGTGCTACATTATACCTGGTACTCGTAAACCAAGGCTTGCTCATTTTTCAAGTCAAAATTTATTTTAAATTTACCCTCGCAAACCGGGTTACTCGCAATCCGAGGTTCCACTGTAATCTGTGATTTGCTTTGCATCAGACAGTATTGTCAGAGCTATGTTTTAAAAATCAAATGTTAATAAACACCTTCAACAGCTCTATGGTATAAGAAATAATCTGACATTGCTTATGTTCCTAGTAAAGTTCCTGTCATACATTTTATATGTAACTATATTATAAGCAAATTTACAATGAAGCCATGTAAGCTCTGTGTGTTTTCAAGGCAGTTTTATTTTTAATGATTTTTAGGCTAATATACACAGCCTTATTTTACTTTAGGGTTGGAACCATGTCTGAAATAATAGAAAATGGACAAGCATGGGGTTTTGCATCTATGGAACAAAGGCTTGGCCGGTTGGAGGTGCAGGTAAGAAAGATTTTTTTTTTAATAGAACATAAAGGAAATTAAATGCATTACAAAAATACTATGCAATTCTGGAGTTATTGTATTGTCTAATATCAATTAACTACATAACTGTTAATCTACGACATAGAGTAAATAAATCCGATGTCTTTTTTTCTAATGCAGTACTTTCTACTTTAAAACATTTTAAATCAGTAAGGAGTTTATTTAAATTGCTACAAAAATAAACAATATGCCCAAAAGTTTGTACACACCTGACTATAACTGGACTCACTTTTAATGCACATGGTTTTGAAACATGAGTGCAAATGGACATATGGACAGTGCAGGTCTAGACACACCTTCTAATGCAATGAGCCTTCCTAATTTTTTTTTTTAATCAGTTGAAAAAACAATGCTGAAGGCATCCAAAACAAAAAGATGTGACTACTACTTATGTTTTGTAAAGCCTTCGTCTAAATTGAAGCATTATTAATGGGTCATTACTGAGCTGGTAACTCTAAATGAACTTCTCCTCTGCAGCAGAGATACGTTTTGGTCTTGCTTTCCTGGGGTGGTCTTTATAAGAGCCAGTTTCATCATGGTGCACTTAACAGTACTGATCTCAACAGATCATAATAATAACAGAACTATTCCAGAACAGCTGAGCATTATGTCTTAAAATAACAGATTGACTGTTGATTGTTATTGTTCGTTTTTTTTTTTTTATTATTAGAAGGGTGTCTTTTTATTGTACGTAATATATAAAAAAGAAAGTCTCTTTTGTGTTAGGTTTGTGAGTCAACTAAAGCATTACAGTGGATCATGGACACACTTACATCTCAGGGTTTCCGATCCAAAGAGGATCCTCCTGTAATGTGTAAGATTAATCTAAACATTTTCACTATTATTTACCATTATTTATTTTTTTAATCTACATATTGTACTTGAGTGGAAATTCTACTCTTCAATTATATACAGTATTTCATTGATGCAAAAATAAATTTTAGTGCATTTTACTACATTCTTTATAGATTTCTGTTCGAAAACATACCAAACTCACATATTTTATAACTACACTGGATCCGTAAGATCCTTTATGTATGACTTAGTCTGAATAGCACTCGAGTGTCATGGAGAGAGTAGACCCAATTTTTAATCCTAGGCCAATCTTTTTCCTTATAGCTTGTGTGACTACCACTGACCCTTTAGAATCAACTAAGCAGAAAGCAGAGCAGGAGAAAACTCATCATGACTATGCTCGCCAGTTATTTCCTGGCAGCACTGATCCTGAGGAACAGTAAGTCCTTATCTGTCATGTTCAAACTTGGACAAAAACAGACATTTTGTATTTGTTTGTAAATGCTTTAAACAGGTTGGAGATGTTAATATACAGTTATGCCATTCATACCAAGCTAAATTAAGATCAAAATATTAAAATGTATTCTGAGAAATCCATTCAAAATATAATTCTGAACTTCCAGGGACCCTAGAGGACGGACAGGATCGAAGGGAAAAGGGGCTCTTAAAAATCTTGGCCCAAATGAGATTTCAGAACTGATTATTACAAGGTAAAACAGAAAGATCGACACACAACTTTATCATAATTACAAGCTGATGTGGGAGCGTAAGTAACTGCCAATCTACTTCAATTTTCATTCACAACGGTCTCTAGAGTTCGCACAAAATTGTGCGTAAAACACACACACACAAAATTAGGTTCAGTAGGAGTGTTATACATTCTGATTTGTTTTTCTGGTTGTAAAGAGTGTTCCCTTGTTAGCATCCCCTTTCTGGCAGATCAAACCAGTCTGGCCTTTCTTTTCTGATATCGGTCGATCATCAACGACTATTTCTTTTTTCTCAACAACGAATTTCTGCTTAAGCAACCATAGTTGACTCAATAGGTGTTTCAATATTTTGACAATGATAAGATCATGATCACAACCATAGGCTAATATTAGTTCTCCTTGAGACTGTATGTGTTTGGGGATATGGAAGATTGTATTGTACACTGTAAAGCCTAATGCTCAAAGTAATTAAACATATTGAGTACTGTTAACTTAAATAATTACAATGAGTTCAAATTAATGGACCTTGATGAGTAAATTACACTTTTTAAGTTAGCTGAACAAATTTGATATTTTAAGTAACTCTAAGTATTTAAGTAACAGTAGCTGTCACCTTAAAGTTCCAACTTAAAATCTTTCAGACTAGCGATTTTGTGTCTGACATCATCAGGGCTATAGGGCACTGGTGACTCAGTGGTAGGTGTTTCGTCTGCCATGTGAAAGGTCTAGGTTCGATTCCCAACAACTGGCAAGTGCCTGTCCCAAGACCAGATAAAATGGGAGGGTTGTGTCAGGAAGGGCATCTGGCGTAAATCCTGTGCCAAACTTGTGTTTGGACCGGATTGTCTGCTGTGGCGACCCATTGCCGGGAGCAGCCGAAAGACCAACAACAATTTATTTGATTAGCAACAAATAAAAAGATATATATAATTTCTATTAAATCATATGAGTTAGGCTACTTAATAATGCAAGTAAAGAACGATTCATATGAATGAGTACAACAAACTCAAAAACTAATAGTTCTGTTTACTTAAAATTGGAAACATCATTACTTAAATAAATGTAATGTAACTGATTACCTACATTTTTTTTAGTTTTGCATGAGGTTTACTGTGTACTATTGCTCATGTTTTCTATAGAAAAAAGGGCTCAAACCTGGAGTTTTTGGCTGTGTGGGATGAGACTGCAGGGTGCTGGACATTACCCAGGGTGGGTGAGAAACTATACAGTCCTGGACAGTCTACAGAACCTCACATACTGTAACAAACAAGATAAGAAAAAAAATCTTATTTATTATGAGAATTACTTAAAGAAAAAAAAATAACTATGGCTCTCTATGAGCCAGACACTTTAGATATATTCTTGCTTGTTTCGGCAAAAATAATCTGTAATTTCTTCTTATAGCTTTATACACTGTCTAGCCGCTCTAAAGTGTCACTCTAAAATCTGAGCTTTGATTACAGCACACAATCTAGTGGCCAGTTCATGAGTGAAAATGATTCCTGATGTTCCCAGAATTACTCTTTCACAATTTGATTCCTGGAATATACCTGTTTAATGAATAATTATAAGTTGCTTAGTAAATGTGCATATGCATAACTCCTATTTGTCTAGCTTCAATTATAATATATTTGTAAGATATTTGTACTTCTAGAAAGTTGTTTGTTGGCTTTTAAAGGTGAATAAATACTTAATAGATTCTGTGTGCACTTTCCTCTAGGGCCCCGTCCAACCTGGTGAGCTCCTACCAAAGAGATTAGAATTGGCACTAGGAAAGGATCTGTCTCAGAAAATTAAAACCAAAATAGAATCAGGAAAGGACATTATGGTGAGTGTCAAATTAACTTTCCATTCAATTATATGAAATATATGAAAATCAATTGTATGACAAATAAAAAAAAAATAAGTAAAAGAAAATTGTCAGTGAAAATATGCATCCATTCTTTTAGTCCATCTTATTCTTGTTAGACTCCCATGACGCTGTAATTTGTCCTGAACGGGAAAGTAAGAGTGGATGTATTTATAGGATGAAAAAGTAATACGGTATACACTTCATTAGGAACCCCTTGCTAGTTTGGGTTGGACCCACTTTTGCTCTCAGAATTGCTTTAATTCTTCATGGCATCAATTCAGCAAGTTTCTTGCGAAATTTCTTGGACATTCTGGTCCATATTGACATGATAGCAACGCTGCAGATTTCTCGGCTGCACGTCTCTGATTCAATTCTTCTGTTGAAAAAAAGCATTGAGATCTAGTGACTGTGGAGAACATTTGAGTACAGTAAACTCACTGTCACGTTCAAGAAACCAGATTTTAGCTTTGTGACATTTTGTGCTCATAAAGAGATTATGTAGACTATGTCTACATGGAAAAATGCACTGAGCTGCTGCCATGGGGTTGGTTGATCAGATATTTGAGTTAACGCCCAGTTGTGTGAGTATATTTCATTATTTGAAAATTGCCTGATGTTTCATATTTGTCTCAATAGTTTTTTTCTTTTTAGATTTATTGTTCATATTGATTAGGAGATAAATATTTAATATATACTCATAGCTTGTTTTCAAAAAGCTTTTTGTATATTGAACGCATTTTTGTGTCCTGACCTTAGACTAATACCCATTATCCTTGATTCTGGCCATTACACAAGCTATATCAAAGGTGTCAAACTTATTTAAAGTAATTTAAAGCCTCATTAAACATATCCCTATGTCGAGCAGATCAAAAAGATAAATCAGTTTGGTGTCCGATAACACAGTAAGAACTCATTTTAACCCTTTGTACTTAACATAACATTGTAATAGATTTTACAGCTCCAGTACTGTATATCACCCACAAGATATATTAGATGACCTGATGTAGAATATAGTGGAATATAGAATATGGTTGTAGATAGATAGATAGATAGATAGATAGAGTATTGGGCAAAAGTCTTATGCACATGCAAATAACTGCTATAGAGCAAAGATTTCTGCAAAAAAAAAAAAGTTTGTTTATTTATTTATTTTAATTTTTTATTTATTTTAATTTCTATGTAATAGTTATTACTGAAACAAAGTCAATAACTGGCGTGAAAACACTTTATTTAGTTCTAGGTACAATTTGTGCAGTTCATAAGGAAATTACCCGCTTATTTCAATACTCAACATAATGCCGAATCAGCCAATCTTTTCTGGACTACACATATTGTAGTAAGATGTTTTTTTTTGTTTGTTTTTTTTTAGATGGTGCAGTGACACAATCCATAATTTTTGCTTTTTTGATATAAGAAGGAATGATATGAAGGAAGTCTGCATCTGTTTTAGGTCTATAAGGGTTATGTGGATGACAGCCGGGACACTGATAATACCAGGGTAGAAAGCACTGTTAGAGCAGTTCACCTTGAAGATGAGCAGCGTCTGACGATGCGGGCGGCTGTTGGTGATGGTGGTGAGGTAGGGAGCTTTTACTGTCCTTCTACTACATTGACTCACCTTAAGGTCAAGTTTAATGTCATTTGAGCAAAGAACACTAAAGCACTGTAAATACAGTATATAGCATTTTGATACAATGTCATTCCTATTCACAAAACAAACAATATACAATATCAGATCTGAAATATTTGGACATGCAACACAAATACAAACTTCACCAAGGGACATCGGTGAAAGAGGAAAAGGATGTGTGTGTGGGTAAATAAATGTATTCATATTTATCAGTGAAATCAAAGGTTTAGACACACCTCGCTATGTTCTTCTTTTTAGCATAATAATGGAGAAATAGCATATATTATAAGTTTATAACAGAATTCGCAGTTCTTATAAGCAGTTAAGAACTCCTCAATCAGTTTTATAAGGTAGCTTCACTTACAAGTTCTTAAATAAGCTGATCTACTTAATGATTCTCTTGAGCTCTTGGTGAAAATCACTCGTTCGGGGGAAACAATACATTTTAAATGCATAAATAAATAAAGTTATGTAAAACCTCTGTCTATCCATCCATCCATGCATCCATCCTCAAACCAAGGGGAGTACCACTAATTTATGGTGGGCCACTGTTGCCTGGCTCACTGAAATGATGTTGTTCATCATGTATGTATGTATGTATGTATGTATGGATATACTGTACATTTTATTATTTACATTTGTCCTCAATAAACGTTTAAACCCTTAATTTACAATATCTTTAAGACATTATCAAATGTTTATTGAATTTAACCTACTAACTTGTTTGACTGGTAGCATATACAGATTATAATGACGTGTTCTCTCTTTAGTCTCCTAGGAGCACTGAGAAGCTTCAGTGGTATGACGTGAGCAGCAAAGCTCCTGTGTATCCTTACCAACGAGAAGCTCTACATAACGTTGCCAAAAGTCACAAAATTAACTTCTAAGGAATTTTTTTTTTGCAAAATAATATTAAGAAAGCTTACTGAACATCCTCATCAACCATGAGGATTTTACCAAATTTGACCAAAATTATAAATGAAAATAACTGTACAGGTCATATTCAAAGGTCATGTTCAAAGAAAAATACAAGTATTTAAACCACAAAGTAAAGATTTATTTATAACCTAGTACTGTATACTCAATTCGGACGTTGTGACTGAATGTGTGGAAAAGGTTAGATTACAAATATTTATAGCATGGGATTTTGCGTTATTAACCAGATTTTAAAGCTGAGTTTGTTGTTTTTTGGCCATCAGGGACAATGACAATTTTTCTTTTGCCTCATTTTCAATACCAATATTCAGAAATTTTGTACAGACTGTTTTGTCAATTTCTGAGTTAAATATCATCTGTACATTAGCAATAAGTATCCAGTGATGCAGGCCCTTGCTGGCTCAGATGATTGAGGCTGTGGGTTGCTTAACCGGGGGTCAAGCGTTCGAGCCCCACCGCCAATAGTTTGCCCTTAACCCAGGGGTCTCAAACTCCACAGCCCCACAGAGTTTTGTTCCAACCCTGCTCCAACATACATACTATGTAGTTTTCAAATAAGCCTTAATGACTTGTTTAGTTGGATCAGGTGTTTTTAATTATGGTTGGACCAAAACTCTGTGGGGCTGCGGCCCTCCAGGAACTGAGTTTGAGACCCCTGCCTTAACCCATTGCCTATATGGGCCCAATGCATCCATGAAGAGGGTTGGGTTTTGGCCCAGCAACCCCATAAAAATCACTATTGCTATAGAAACCTGTAGACTACACGTCTACACATAATAGTAATACACATATTGCACATGGTGTAATGATTGCTGATGTTGGTGTAAGGGTTAAAAATGTATTCATTTCCTAAAATGCCATACTGTTGGTCCCTCAGGCAAGACTTTGTGTCCTATTCCCATTCAAAACCACTGTGCCGTTGCCGGGATCTATGTGAATGGAGTTCATATGTTTTCCCTGTGCTTGGTGGGTTTCCTCCAGATGCAACAGTTTCCTCCCACAGTCCAAAGCCATGCAGATTAGGCTAATTGGCATTCCCAAATTGCCTGTAGTGTGTAAATGAGAATGTGAGCGTGTGTGCCCAGCAATGGATTGGCACCCCATCCAGGGTGTATCCCACCTCGTGCCCTAAGTCTCCTGGGATAATCTCCAGGTCCCTGCAACCCTGTATACAGGATGAAGCTGTATAGGCGATGAATGAGTGAGTCTCAGTGTTTCTCATACTGTAAATGTATGCTGCCCTCTAGTGTATATAATATGAATTATCCATTTGTGAATCCTCCCCCGAAAGTGATTCTAGTTATATAATTCACATTAATGTAGATATGCCTGAGTCATATAATAATCTTTTAAATATTCAATACTGGGATGTTTTGCATGTTCGTGCTCCCGGTCTCTCTGCTGTCTATTTCACAGCCTTTAGCCTTTAGCACGGATTTAAGATTGTGAACACTAAATAACCTTGTTCCTTAGATGCGCTATTAATCTGATTGATGTAATAATTTCTGTAGTGATGCACCAGAATATAGCTGTATCCAGGTTCTGACTGCCAAAAGAAGGGATTTTGGTCCTCTGAGTGGTGGGCCAAGACACACCCCCTGTCAGTACTAATCCCAGGTGTCTGTGAAAGCAAAAACACTGCCAATATTGTATGTTATATTAATATGTGTGTTAATGCTTAGTCTTTTTAAGTGTTTTTTAAGGAAATGAGGCAAAATTGACCATTGGCGTATAAATCCCAAATTAGCTGCTTATTCATTCAATTCAATTCAATTTTATTTGTATAGCCCTTTTAACAATTGTTATACGCAAAGCAGCTTTACACAATCAAAAGAATTATTTAAGTTTGTATGAAATGTGAATGTGTATGAAAGAAAACTATACGATTGTCCCTGATGACAAGGTCTACAGTGGCAAGGAAAAACTCCCTGAGATGGCAACAGGAAGAAACCTTGAGATGAACCAGACTCAACAGGGAACCAATCCTCACTTGGGTAATAACGGATAGCAGCGATTAACCTGCAGTCATATTGCGTGTTAGGAGGCTGGAAGTTCAGTATAACAGGAGATGTGTTTAAAGTTAGTATGGAGTCCAGTTCATTGTTGGAGGCTCAGGTAGACTGTAGGAGACTTCACTTCTGAACTATCAAGAGACTGAAGTCACCAGTCCTCAGAGAACAGCTGTCAGCATCAGCCGAGGCCAGGACTATCTACGTGAAAAAGCGGGACCGTCCCCAGTCACCACACGCATCACATGCAGACCGCACAGGACATTCATGCGACGAGATCTCTAACCAGAAGCGGGGCACCAGGACGAGTCAGACAGGTCCAGAGGGCAGAAGGTGTCTGGATCACTGGCAGTGACATGTATAGCTCCACAGAGAGACAGGGAGAGGGAAACAGAGAGAGAGCGAGAGAGGAGGAGAGGTCAGAAGAATAGGAGAGATAACAGTTAGGTATTGTCACAGTCACTCAACATATAAGGTTAATGTATAGTGAATAGATATGTTAGGAATTATTGCCTACCCTTCCATCCACCCATCCATCAATCTAGGAACCTCTGTAGTCAAATTAGGGACCGTGAAGGCCAATGGTGATTACCACTGTATTTGTTCACATTTTATGACCTTCAGTCAACATTCACACACTACAGGCAATTTGGAAACATCAATTAGCTTAATCTGCATGTCTTTGGCCTCTGAGAGGAAACCAGAGTACCCAGAGGAAACCCACCCAGCACAGGGAGAACATGCAAACTGTATGCACACAGACCCTTGGTGGGACTGGAGGTGCTGGGGACAGTGCTAATCATTATGCCATCATGTCGCCAATATATCCGACACATCTACATATAATACTAATGCACTTATTTGGTGTAATGTTTATAATGTTTAACTTATACATTTAATTTATACATTTTATATTTTTCTATTGCAACTTTGTAAATTTGAAATATTTTACAATTTAGGTTTCTCTGCAGTTTTTCATTGCGGTTAAGTCCTTCTATCTTTCTGTCTTTCCACTCCACCCTGCCTTTATTTTTTTAGGACGTGAAACTGGTCATATAAGCATTTCTCTGCATATCATTCTGTGTATGGTCGTGATTGTTACAAATAAATTAATTAAATTCATTCGATTTAAATGTGTGCTAATGCTATAATAAAAACAATATAAAGATGTGTTAATCTGCTAAAATTATTTTGTAAAATGGTAAAAACAAAATATATCAATCCATATATATATATATATATATATATATATATATATATATATATATATATATATATACCTTAAATCATTTCTTGGATAAAACTTGGTAAAACTAGTGACCTGCTTAGGTATTTTTTAAATAAATGATGGTAGAAATTGCCCATAAGTATAAATGCAAGTTTAAAAAAATTAATGGATTTTTTGGTTGTTGTTTTTTTAAGCAGAGTGATGAAGGTTGTGCGTCTCTCAACAGACGAAATCCCAATTCGCTCCATGTTAACGCTAGTGCACTAAATAGTGTGTTTAAGTAATGCATATTTTCCTCATCTGATTTAGTGCACTCGTGTGTGCAGTCCTGTACTGGTTAGTAACGCAGCCGGAGTCACGCTCGCGCACGGTTACAGGTGTACAGGATTAACGTCAGGAGAAGGAGGGGAAAGAAACACGGAAGTGACGTAGGCGCTCACGAGCTTCAGAATCTGATTAAACTGTCGGATTCCCGTAAAAAAAATCTGCTGTTTCCAGGCGACGGGAGAGGAGCAGGAACTCATCGGTATGGAGGCATTTTTTATGACTTTGTTTGACGATTAAAAAAAAAAAACGTTCATGTTTTATTGGGTTCGCATTTTATGTTCAGGTTTTAACATGAAAACCCCGGTAACGCAGGGAGACGTGGAACTGGGATGTTTTGCATGTTCGTGCTCCCGGTCTCTCTGCTGTCTATTTCACAGCCTTTAGCCTTTAGCACGGATTTAAGATTGTAAACACTAAATAACCTTGTTCCTTAGATGCACTATTAATCTGATTAATGTAATAATACTCATATCCGAGTCATAGGTTGGTCGGTATTCCTGTAAGGTTGATGATATAATAATAATAATGATGATGATGATGATGATGATAATAATAGCAGCACAGGGTTGCTGATGAGACGATCGGAAATATCGCGATAACTGGGAGGCACGATATTTGTCATAGTGTAAGGCTTGGCTGAGAGAAGTAGACCTTGACTGTAGGAAAAGCTGCACGTTTAAAGATTATTTGGCTTTGACTTTTATGAAATATTTGTCTTCTTAAGTGTATAAATTGACACCAAATCAAATAATTGACATAGCAATATTATGTTAAATGTTGTTAGAGTTAAATGGAGTTGTAAGAGCTTGTCTGATGGTGTGTGATATGATTAAACACATTATGATTTTATTTATTTATTTATTTCCCACACTGTATTTTGACATGTTGCAAAGTATGTGCAAACTGCGGTATGTACAGCGCTGTGCAAAAGTCTTATTATCTTGCGCGCATATCAGAGAGTGAGGGGGAGGGGTCAATACACAATTTTTTTGTGTGTATGTGGTGATTCACACATCGCCATACTGATTTAAAAATTATGTTTGTAATAGAGATGAACCGGTTGATCGGACAGTGACCAGAACTGGCTCGTTTACATTTGGATCGGTCGTGATCGGCCTCATTCTGTACCACGTGCACAGGGGTGCAACAGAAACTGATTTTTATGGTGTTACATTATTAAAAACAGTACATGAAATAGCACAACATGCGTTTTTTTTTTTTTTTTTTAACTGCGAAGATTTTGTCTGAATCAAAATTTTGTTGAAAAATTTGCATGATTTGCAGGAAACTATATTATGCCATGCAAATTGGAAAACATAATTGTTGGTAAAGACAAAACTAACTCTGCATTTGCCGTACTAAAGTCGATTGTGTAAATTGATCGAGTTTATTTATTTATTCTTAGTTATTTTTGCATGTGTCCAGTTCCGCTTTCCATTTTTCGCATTTTGGTGCCATGTTACTTACATTTCTTCTTCGCGGACTTTACTTGTTTGACTTTTGTTATTTATTATTTTTGTGGCATGTTAAAATAAGTTTTTTTTTTTTTAAACCATTAATTTGGGGAGATTCCTTATGTTTAATGGTTTTAATTTAAATAAATAGACTATGAATATTTGTTTAGACATGAAAATCATTATACATTTAGTTTGAGGTGTAATGAGTCCTCGTTCAGTTCAGATATTCTCCATGAAATACACACCTGATGTTAAAAATATGTTTATTTTCTAAATGAGCAACATGACAAGATGTCTGTCTAGATGAAGGACCCGTCCCCTGTTTGGGCTTCAGCTGCGAGGTGTTTTTCTTTACTCAGCGATTCGGTTACCTTCATTATGATCCGATAGATTTCCTTTAGGAGCTGCTGTGCAAAACACCACTTCACGACTCCCTGTTTATTGCGTCGTCCTGCTGATGTGGCCCGGCCTGTATGATTATAACCTGCACCGTCAGCAGCCACTTTCAAGCTCTTACTCGCCGTGAGTTTTAAACTACGGTCTCTTATAAGTGCACCATGTTCTCCAGATGACTTTTAGATAAGGTGCATTGCATTTTAATAAGCTGTTTATAACCCTCCAGAGCTCTGTGTGAGGTTTGAGCTGATTTCACTTTAACAGCAGGTTGGTTCCTGGAAATGGAAATATTTTTTCCTCATTCAAAGCTTTTTTTTTTTTTTTTTCCAACCATCATATAATAGTATATCTTTCCTTGCACATGAGAAGTCTGAAAAGAATGCTTGTGTGTGTTCAGCAAAAGAAGCATTAGTGATTTTTGTAAATGTTGCATTAAAAAAGGCCATTTCCATAAAACAACATGTATTTAATTTGCTTGTATGTTTTATTGTCATGCTCTCAGAACAAAAGAAATTACAGAAAATTATGTGGACTTGATGACCGACATTAAACCAATCTCTTCTAAAACTAGGAAACTAGCACGTTTTTAACTTGCCTTTTCTATATAATGTTTTGTTGTCGGTGGAATAAAAAACGACTTCTCTTTTGAACATAATGCCACCCAACTTCCTGGGAACTAAACACTTCTTATAATTGGTGGCTTCAGCTGTTTGGGAAGTGAACACGGCACGTGTGCGTGTGTGTCGGTTTTTGGTTATGTATACCTTGGGAGAGGTTTACGAGTGCTCCTGCATGACTGAGTTTGAAAATTGACCCATGTGATCAGTCCAGATTGCCGAAAGTAACAAGACTCTGACTGAACTCCATGTACAGTTTGCACAGATGAACCATAACTACAAGGTCATGTCCAGGGTGTGTGTAGGGCCAAAATGAATGTTTCACATGTAGCCCTGGGGGGGGGGGGGGGGAATGGTTCAAGTGAAGTTTTGTGCTCATGATTGTGCACTGTGGATGACGTGGGACGGCAATGCTTTATTTTGCTATAAACATTTGAGAAAAGCGGAGAGACCCTTGGCCAGAGAAAGTAAGAAACATTGTAGGAGACAGACAGACAGAGAAAAGAAATGAGAGGAGCAGATGGAGAGAAGACTTCACTTTCAACTTAACAATTTAACCACATTATCTAAATATAATATAATAATTAAAGAGATGGAGGTAGAAACACTGACGGTACAGAGAGAGATGGGATGGAGTGATCGATGAATGGGGGGGTTGGAGGGGTGTTAGTGTCTGGGAGACCAAGCAAGAAAGGGAGACTAAGTAAAAGACTGGGAGAGGGAGAGAGAGCGAGAGACTACAAGAGACCAGCAAAGAGAGAGAAACCAAGGAAGAGTTGGGAAAGACTGGGAGAGGGAGAGCAAGCAAGAAGAAATCTGATGAACAAAACTGGTAGGTTTTTATTTATTATTTTTAAAGGTTAGACAGGCAGCAAGATGGGGCAGGAAAGACAAACCGTGAAATCGTTCCCATTTTTGGTTAAGCTGCTAGAAAGTTTTAATCATAGAATTTTAAAAGAGAAATATTTTCAGCATTTTTGACTTCACATGAACATGCACCTGATTATTATGTAATGACTCTTTCCTGTGCTTCAACGAAATAGGTCTTTGAGCACGCTGCAAACAACATGACCTGCTGTTCAGAAGCCGCTCCACTTTTGGAAAAAAAAACAACCTAAAAACCTACGTGCTTCATCTTTAACCTATGTACATCACTGCTTTATCTCCAAATCGTGAATCCTAAATCATAAGGAGACGCCATGAGTATCAGAGTGATCAGTGCAGAGGGGTGTATGGGGGAGACTGTATGTAATAACACACACTTTGGAACATGGACAGTCTCGCACACACAAACATTATTTCCGTTCATACTTCATGTTTTAATCATACTGCTGCTGTCGTACACACACGCCATATATTGTACTCGTCTATATTTTAATACCTATATTTTTATTGTCAGCCTCTAACTTTTATTTTTCAGGTATTTAGATTCTATTTTATTTTTATTGGAATTCTGTCTTTAGATTAACTGTACTCTTCCGTTCAATATTTTTCACTGTATGTAACATTTTTGTAACATAAACCTTATAGCACAGTGGGTTGTTGACAGATCCCATTTAATGTCCTTGCACAAGGGCTCAACAGTGGCAACTTGGCGGGGCTGGGGCTCGAACCCTCAACCTTCCTACGATCAGTAACCCACTAACCAACAGGCTTAACCATTTTAGTCACCACTGCCCTGAAATATTTCTATTTGAGGTCACAGACAGTCGTATAAGCATTTCACTGCATTTCATACTGTGTTGTAAGGACATCTTGTTTTAGCCGTATGATCGAGATCTCACAGAGCAGGTTCAGGTGGTTTAGATCAAAAGCAACAATTTGTGTCTGCTAACCCAGGGACCAGTCCTCTAATCTCCCCCCAAAGAGAGAGAGAAAGGGTGGGGGGGGGGGACCATCCAGCCTGTCTCCCTCTTTTACTGTTTGCTGCTTTCATTGTCTATCAAACATCCTGGTTTGATGATTTTAATGCATTTCTCAGTAACCTATTGATATCATGTCATGAGTAACAGGAAGTAGTAATGTCTGGCTACGGGAAATGCGTGCCGTATCATGCTGTTTGTCCAGAGTCGTGTGTGTTTTATTGAAAACACTTAATTATGTGTGTTGTTCCCCATCAGCCTGAGAGGACTGCTGATTTAAATTGTATGCTGGTGTGTAAAACTTAAATGTCTTTTAATGCAAGTTACTGGAAATGCTAAACATTTACACATGCGCATGCACGTGTACACACATCTCATTGGTGTTGCATTGGTACTGTACTTTCCACTCTGCACAGCTACTAATGTGCATTCAAGCTCAAACCAAACAAAAGGCAAAGCATGGACCAGTGTCTTTCCCTGTGTGACTCACTCACTACTTTTCCTCCCCGTTCATTCCTCCTCACTCTCCATGGGCAGTATCTCTCTCTCTCTTTTTCCTGCTGAGTGACCTTTCAGTAATGATGCGGTCTCTCTCCTCCTCTCCCCAGGGTCAGGGCTGTGTGTTAGGTTTCTCAAAGCCTACCCAGAAACAGATTTGCTTACACACTTTGATTCAGTTCTGTCCTCGATAATATTTTTCCTAAATAGAAAATAACGGAGATTCTTGTGCTTTAACAGTGGATGTACCCGTGTTTTGCTCCGGGTTGTGCCCTTTGTAACAGGCTAAATTTTATTTTGTTCGTCCCAAACTAGAACGTCAGTTGCATCTGCTGTCTAGCAAGTCATGCGTACTTGGGTTTAGCACTGTAGTCATGCAGGAGGGTTGGAGTTAGCATTTTATTGTCCATAAGCTTCAGGCAATTGGCTTAAGCTTGGGAATGTGTTGGTTTTTTACTTTTTTGTTTGTTTTTGTTTTATGGAGCGGGGACAAGATTTGGACAACAGCTTATACTCTACCAGAAATGAGATCATTTTGCTCTAACGTACTTCACTCATTTATTTTAAAGTCAAGGCTGAAAGTTCTGTTTATCAGAAACTTTATACAACATTTTTTTTACTGATTACAATCCCTGTATAAAAACTACAAACAGTGAGAGAAATTTTGGTCAGTATTAAAATGCGACAGGAGAATGTTATCATAACCAGTGTTGGGGGACGTTACTTTTTAAAGTAACTAATTACGTTACAAAATTACTGTTTTCAAAAAGTTACATTACTGCGTTACTTTCTGATAAAAGTAACCCTATTAGTACCCCTATCTCACCAACGCAGTTACGCGCGGTGTCCGTAAGTACGGTTCATCATGATTCACCGCGAGTTACGGCGCTGTGATTAGGTTTCCATCTTTGCGCGCGTTGGTCCTCGCATAGTCAAATGGCATAGGTGAGATGGGAGTATAACAGCAGGAATAAAAGAGGTGGGTTATCGGGGGCGGGGCTTGTAGGACCAATTCCTCAATCTCACACACCCGCACACTAACGGATTGGGAATGACTTCTGACGGGCTCACAGATTTTTGAAAAAGTAATGGATGGGCGGACCTAACGCGTTAAATTACTCGTTACATCAAAAAAGTAATCCGAGTACTCTAATATGCGTTACTTTGTAACGCATTACACCCAACACTTATCATAACATGTACTAGCCAATCATGTTCCAGTATTCAAATATGTCTGCTGGTGTTAACTTCATAATTTATTAATTTTTTAAAAATCTTTTTATATATATATATATATATATATATATATATATATATATATATATATATATTATATATATATATAAAATAATCTTTTAACATAACTTTTCTAATTGTTCTTCGTGCTATTACTTATTTAACAAAAATTAAGTTAATATTGTTGCCAACACAAGTTTTTTTTTTTTTTTTTTAAGTTCTTACGGTCCTGCCACAGCATTTCAATGGGGTTCAGGTCTGGACTTTGACTAGGCCATTCTAAAAGCTTAAATCTTGTATTTTTCAGTCATTCTGATGTAGATTTACATCAATAATCTTAATATACTCTTCAATCCTGTGGAAGCAATTAAGGGGTATTGCTTATTATTGTTGTTAAAT
The DNA here is from genome assembly GCA_030347435.1 of Clarias fuscus. Lineage (NCBI taxonomy): Eukaryota > Metazoa > Chordata > Actinopteri > Siluriformes > Clariidae > Clarias > Clarias fuscus. The sequence goes on from CM059209.1 coordinate 28,718,213, forward strand.
AAATGAAGTCATGGTGCAAATACGAAGACCTGCTATGATCAGATTTTTTGTTTGTTTTTGAACATAAAAACTGGATTAAAAGAGGGTGTACTAACTAGATGATGCTGTTGATGTGGCGTTCGTTCGTCACAGGTCAGCGTGCTGCTATAATTACCCCTGCCTGCAGTGCATCGTAGGGAGCATATTAACACACACACACATGGGACCTTTCCCCATTTTTTCTCTCTTGCTGTTCTCTGCTCTACTACCCTTTACTTTTTTACTAGCAGCCGTCCCATCTCCGTCCTCTAAACAAAAGGCACGGTCAGTTCTCTAGATCCTTCTCAAAACGGCGTCCTTCTTGATCGTCTCTCTGCCATGGTCTGAATCCGTTCATGTAGGGCAGTAGCCTATTGTCTCTCTCTCTGCATTCTCTCATTTGGCTGCTGACGCAGAGGTTGAATTTGAGGTCGGATTGGCAGGCCATCTGGTATTGGACCCGCTGTCTCTCCTGAGGAACGTTTCTAACCTTGTTACATAACCCACAGTGCAATCTATGAGTGCCGCATTCGACTCCTGCATGTCTAAAGAGGGTGTGTTACCTGTGCCGAAACACTGCTCACAAGAGGACTTGATTGCACTCGATCTGTGAAGTACCAGGCATGTCTGAGTGGTGATGGTGTGGAAGTCGGGGTGTAGATAATCACCCCCACCCCCAAGTTAATTACGATAACGGCTTGGCTGAATGTAATTACAGTTATCAAATGAAGAGCTTCTTATTGGAGGATCATGATTTAGTTTTCAATATCTATACATGTAATAAAACTGTAAAGATGCTGTGTTTTTGTAAATTGAAGATATTTGCAAAAATTATTTGGGGTATGTAACATGAGTAATGGAACACATCAGGATGTTTTTTGGAATTTTTGTTTTTGTTCACACGTTACCTAAGAACTACTGAACCAATTTTAATGGGGTTTTTACAGGTGTATTGGGCCAAATTTGAGGTAACGTATAGGCTCCAATTGGCCAATGGGAAGAGAAGATTTAAAATGTAAATGGAAAACGCCCCTTATATTAATTAAAAAAAAAAAAAAAACGCCCTTGAAAAATTTAGTTCTTCTTAAAATTCAACCCATAGCGGTACACAGATTTTTTTTAATACCCACTGGGTACCCAATGGAAATCTACTTAAACACGATCTCACCTTCATTCCGTTCACTTTGCGGTAACACGTGAACACGTAAAATTTTTGCTTTATTCCAAAAATAAATGTATTATTTATTTATTATTACGAACAAAGTCACGGACTCATCTAGTATAAATACAATATAATAAAAGTTAATTCAAACATTCTTCAAAGAAAGCATAATGTAGTAAGATTATTTTCTTCAGTCGCTTCTTGTTTCTGGTTCCTCATTGCTGCTATCGTTTGTAGCAACCTCACTTCTTGCACCGTTCTTATATTGTTTAGGCACATTTTAAAAGGTGTGGCGTCAAAGATTTTAGGCCATGTGATTTACTGTCTTTGGTCACTACTGAGCTAAAATGGCTGCATGCAAAAGTTTTGCAGCCTCAATTCACAACCAAGGAACTTTTGTTACGATTTTTATTCAGTGTGATGTTTGTACATAACGTGGAATAAAATTTTCCAATTTTTGTTTTGTGGCAGTTCTTTCTGTATCTGAGAAACCTGAGAAAAGTTGCAAAGCACTATTAAAGTAAGAGGCGTGGCAAAACAGTGTGTTCACGTGATGTAATGTACCCAAGTGTTTATCCAAACCGGTACCAAACCAGTTTTTTTTTTTTTTTTTTTTTTTTTGGCTTTGTCTACTTAATTTTATTATTAGTGTTTTAATGTACATAAAACTGCAGTATTATAACTTGTATCACCTAGAGGACTGGTTTGGTCTTGTTCATGTAAGGGACACAGTGTGTTAATTTCATGCAAGGAGACACAGGAGCTGTCAGTACGAATGTTCCTATCTTGCTGAAATAGTAATGAGCGATGGTAACAGAGCTGGCCCACGGCTGTCTCTCTTTCAGCCAGCAACTGTAGCCTGAAGTGAGTGAGGGGGTGGTGGGGAGAGAGTGAGGGAGAGAGTATCACCTAAATTCCTGTTTTAGGTCACAAAATAATAGTTGCCTCACATATTTGATTGTGGTGGTGGTGGTGGTAGCACTATGATGACTTTTAGAGAAGTTGTTAATGTGGTTTAGACACTGGTTGTGGTTTTGAGGACAACCTAGAGTAGAAAATTGTATAATAATAAACAGAAACAACCTGGAAAGTCCCTGACGCGTTGACACAATTATGCAATAGGCTGCATGTCAGGTTGAACATGCTGTGTGTCAAATCCTGAGACTGAAATGTAGGGTTTTTTTTTTTTTTTTTTCATTATCATTTAATATGTAAGGCTTTTGTTGGTGTGTTTCGATTGGTGTGGATCTTTTGGAATCTTAGTCATGTTGTGCAGCAGGACTAGCTTGCCCTCTGGCACTCTCAGCACGGACAAGCTCCCAGAATACTTCATTCTTCAATATTGTACTGTACAAACGTGTGTGGGTTTTTTTTTTTTTTTTTCAGTTCAGTTTCAGTGGAATTTTTTTTTTTTTTTTTTTTTTTTGGTAATGGTATCAGCAAGGTAACATTAAGTTAATTAATAACATGCTTAGAACTGAGCTTGAATGTGTTTCAGTGTAATAATTAAATGTATGCATTTTTATAAAACTACTAGAGAGAGCATTATGGCACCCTTTTGATGCCCATTTAATTATTTGAGAAATACAAAGTTTGGAAAAATAAATATTTTTCACTCGAGTGGTTATTTATAGGATACAATACAAAGCTCAAAATATTACTTGGACAAAACGCAAAGCTTTTACTCACTCACTCGCGCATATCAGTCATAACTGTAAAACCACCTGTCTCGTATTGTGCAGGTCCCTCCTGAACCATCAAGGCACTGACTCTGAAGGTGTGTTGTGGTATCTGGTATCAGGACATTAGCAGCAGATCCTTCAAGTTCAATAAATTGCAAAGTCTCCATTCATTAGATCAGACATGTTAATCTTGTATATCCCACTCAGAGTGAGATCTGGAGAATTTGAGGCGACTTCAAGCATGACCGAGTTCAAGTCAACATCTGTCATGTTCTTCGAATCATTCCTACAAGATTTTGCAGTGGACCAGGGCTCAGGTCAGCCAGGGCACTCTTGCTAGTCTGTGGTTACATAGCCCCATACATGGCACTATGGGTCCTCAGTGTCTTCTACAGTAGCTCTACTGTGAGATTGACCCAAACAGGCTGTCCTTGCAGATTAATGAACCTTGGACGCTCATGACTGTCTCACAAGTACATCAGTTGTTCTTCCTTGGACTAGTTTTGGTAGGTACCATCAACTGCATACCTGGACACTCCAGACCTACCCAGCTTTTTAGCCAACACTATGTGGCCCTTGTTAAAGTCTCCCAAATCCTCATACATGCACACTTTTCCTGCTTCTTGCACATCAGCTTCAAGAAGTTCACTTGCTGTCTAATATATCCCACCATGTGACCGATATTAATATTAGATTATAATCAGTGTTAAGCGTATATTCACCTCACCCATCAGTGTTTTTATGTCATGGCCGATCCGTGTATACATGTACACAGGTAGTCCCTGACTTATGAACAAGTTCCATTCCGGGAGCAAGTTTGTAAGTCGGATTTGTTCTTAAGTTCTACAAAGTGAGTCTTGTACACCTTTGACACGAATATACAGTGTAAAGCATACCAATCCACAGTATTGGACTGTGTTCTGGATTTTCTGAAATTAGGATTATTCTCCTTCGGGACAGCTTTAAAGAACAACTATTTTCTATCATCGTGCTCCCGGGCTGATCCACTGAAATCTTTGAGGTCGACAAATTTCACTTGGTGCATTGCAGAGTTTTTTAATTTTTGTATTTTTTTTATTTATTTATTTATTTATTTTTTGTGCAATACACTTGAGCAATTTGTTCATCTACAAATGTTCATAAAACATAATGTTCATTTCCACTCGTATCTGCGTAAATTTATATCTCAGATGTTTGTAAGTCGGAGTTACTGTATATAAAAATCTGTCCCAAATTTTTATGGAAAATTTGGGATTGAATGGAACTCGTTCATAAGTCAGGGACTACCTGTGTACACGTATACACAGATCGGTCAACATATCGCATCGTTATCGCCTTTGAGTAAAAGTAAATCTATTTAATTCAGTCGTAGTCCCATCGTCTTGGTGGAATGTTTAAGTGCGTACGTGTTCTTTGCTGCTCAGTGCAGAACTAATACAGCAGCTGGTGAATTATAACTACCAGACGTCTTGCTTATTAAAATTTCTCATTCAGTAGCTTCTAACTATGTGTTTAATTAGCATGTCATTAAAATAATTAGCCATTTATTCGACACATGGTTCCTTTTTCACCTTATGTAAAGAAAACTAGCACCACTTTTCATATGAAGCATGTACAGCACAATAATAAATATCCATAAGCGTGTAAAATGGGGAGTTGAAGTGGGAGTTAATTTTTAGTGTTTAAAACCTCGCATTATGGAGAAATTCTATAAAAATGAGCATGAGGTGCATGTTTTCGCCAATCTGATGTCATTTCCAATTCCACATTAATCACAAAGACGGCAGCAGTCATGTGTGAAATGACTTTTTTTTAATGTAATGGCTTATTTTATTGGTCATGTGAAGGTACTAGAGAGCACACATCACACCCTTAGGGTGTGGCTGGGGAGCCACCGATTAGACATGGTGCTTCCCTCGTTTTAAGCAGAGGCCCCCCCTCTTCTTCTCTCTCTCTCTCTCACACACACACACACACACACACACACACACTTTCTAATGCACTTGTGTACCCCAGAGGATTGTGTCCAGCATGAGCAGCTGCTGTTTAGGAGCCCAATCCTGCAACACTGCAATCGTTCACCTCTGTCCGTGTTAAAAACCTGCTCAGCACTCGAAACCAGACTGCCATCGTATCTCCCGCATTCATCTGTTTGCCTTTCTGTCTGCTAGGTTAAAGGTTTGGTAAATAAACATCATGCATTGGCCTTGTTAAATACACACCACTGCCAATATCCACACACTTCCGAGCACTTTTCATAGGATTTTTTTTTTTTTTTCCCCTTGTCCAATGATATAAATACACAGATTCAAACATTTACGTACTGGATGTACGGGATAAGGTCATTATAATCTGTTTAAAGACATTAAACTTTTTTTTTTTTTGTCTACACTGCTTTTGGGTGTGTATGTGGGTTTTTTTTTTTGTTTTTTGTTTTTTTGAGTGTGTTCTTAGAGAAAACTGATGGCCTCAGAGACTCAACAGCGCTGTTGGATAATCCGTCCTGATGCCTATTGTTGTTTCTAATCCCTGGAATCTTCCTCTTGTTTTGCCTTTGAACTTTAAAATCTTGATCTATATTTAGATCTGGGCTTTCCTTCCTTTATAGCTAAATATTGTACAAAACACTAACTGTGTTGTTTCAAGAAACAAAGCCACATGCTCTCTTGCTCTTTGCAATCCACACACTGATTACAGACACAACTTTTTGCTTTCTTTGTTTAGTCTTGAGATTGTACTTTCTGGCCAGTGACCTCTGGATTGAAGTGGAAGGCGCAGTGAGCTAAGAAGAAGGGCTTTGAATATGAGCTTTCCTCAGATCTTGCTGTAAGACATGCCCGCCAGCCTCAGCACAGATAAAGCACTACATGCTTGCTTTGTTGCCGTGGTTAAGCAGAGAGAGACACAATGCAAATGGCTGCTGTGAAGTCTATCAACTTCCCAATGTTACTTGCTGTGTGAGGAAATTAAGTGTACTTCATGTACGGGATTCTGTGCATTTCCTCAAAGGTGGACAAATGATAAATACTTTAATTAACCTACCAGGGAAGTGGAAGCTTCAGTCTCACGCATTGGTTCCTCTGTTGGGGGGGGGGGGGGGGGATCTGACATGATCTGTTAGTAAAGTGCATTAATACGGAAACTACAAAATTATGTGATTATTTGTGTGTTTATGTGACATCTGAGCACTTTAGGGTTAAGAGCCTTGCTTAAAGACCCAACAGTGACAACTAATAAACTGGATAATTCAGGTTTGTTGATTTGTGTATTTCATGAGGGTCATGATGGTTGTATTTTCCTCAAGAACATTAAACATTCCGAGGCTCATCTGCAATCCAAAGCACGATTACCCACATGTCCACGGCTTGTATTTGTCTACAAAACCTCCATCGTCTTTTAAGACGAAGCTCTGCCACTTCTGTGGGTTAAGTGCTTCAGAGAACTGAATCCATGTGCTATTTAAGTACAGCTGAAGATGCAGATTTACTCTGATCTGCTTAGGATGAAAAGTTAAAGGTTTTGGAAGCTGGTCTGTTTGAGCAGAGTGCAGAAATGTGGAGATGAGTGTGCTGTACAGGTTCAAAGATTAAAGCTCTGCCGCATCGCTTTCTTTCGGTCGTAGTGTACTGTAAGCCCATCAGCAGGTAGACGCACAGTATTGTTCCCAACAAAATGCTAAATCAATACTCGCAAGTTTTATTCGAATAAATTTACTGAAATACTCAAACCAACTCCAACCCCAACAACATTTAAGGCTCAGTGTAAGGTAAATTATTATTATAATTTTTAAAATAATAATCCTCTCTAAGCGTTGCCTGGAAAGCAACTCTTGACCTCTTCTTATATCAGACACAGGAAAGTAGAAACAAAAGTGCATGGTGGCACGTAATCCTTCACCAGTGTTTGTTTGTTTGGCAGTAGTAGAACTGATTACACTCCCTGTTCCTGCACATGTGTATGACAGTTTGGGGAAAAACCCATCAAACCCATCAAACCCCCCCCCCTTGTTTTTATTGTACAAGCAGAGGTCAGGGCTCACAACTCCATAATCATATTGTTGAATTGCGAATCATTGCCTGAGGTTTACAGCCATACTCCTTGTAAATGTTTCTCAGTTCAGACATTTGTTTATTTGCAAATGCTCTCCACTCTCACAGCATAAAGAGAAGACGACCAGGGATTTTTACTCGACAGGGTTTGAGGTCCTTTATTGACTGACCATTTGCTTAACTTGCACACGTGCGCCCATAATTCAATTTTCAACTCTATTATATTTGTATAGCGCTATTAACAATTGTCATTGTCGCGAAGCAGCTTTACACAATCAAAAGAATTATTTAAGTTTGTATGAAATGTGTATAATTGAAAATGGTCAGATAGTCCTTGATGGGCAACAGTGGCAAGGAAAAACTCCCTGAGATGGCAGTAGGAAGAAACCTTGAGAGGAACCGGACTCAACAGGGAACCCATCCTTATTTTGGTGAAACCGAAAGCAGGAATTGATCTGCATTTCAAGTCAAGTCAAGTAGGCTTTTATTGTCATTTCAACCATATACAGTTCAGTACACAGTGAAACGAAACGACGTTCCTCCAGGACCAGGGTGCTACATACATGCAACGACATAAATTAACAACACAACGCAGATTTTTACATTTTTAAGTTATACCTGATGAAATAGATAGTTTTTTTAGGTTATCAATTTATACTGAGTGTTAGGTGGCAGGCAGTTCAGTATAACAGTTGATGTTAATTGATGTTAATATGGAGTCCAGTTAGTTATTGGAGGCTCAGGTAGACTTGTAGGAAATTCCAGTCCTGAACTACAGTATCAAGCAACTGTAGCCAAGTCAGGTTCTCAGAAACAGCTGTCAACATCAACCGAGGCCAGAACCATCTTCATGGCAGAGTGAAACCATCCACAGACTCCACAAGCATCCCAAAGAGACATGCAGGACATCCATGCAACGAGATCTCCATCCAGAACACCACCACCCAAGAAATCATTAGAAAGATTTGTCAATCAGAATGAAGAGGGGTGGTGTGTAGCTTTACAAATCTGATCAGTAGATAAATATTAGTACTCTAAACACATGACCTGAACTTTTGTTAGAATAAACATGTACACGTTTGCCCCACTTGGAAGGTAACATTAGGTGACGATGCGGAAAGAAGCTTGAATTCCTGGCAACCCTCATGAACGAAAACGCTCCCATCAGTCCATACTTTCAGCCACTGAGGAAAGCGCACTGATCAACACGCCAGATCACACACGGTGAAGTGTCATAGATGATTGTAGCCAATCGTAACGCAGAAGGCCTAACCTCACCTCAGAGTTGTAGAAAGTCTATTGTTTTATTGTGTTTTTGTCAGATTAAACACTTCACAGCGGACGGATCTGCTTGTTGCATGTCGAAATAGTTGTAATTTGAGCATGTAAATGCACATCTTGTAAGATCAGCCTCCAGGTAAACTGTTAAGTGGGGATTTCTAATTGGAATGATTTCATCGGATTGAAGAAAACGTTTCATAATTAAATGGGACTTTAACCCATAGCTAGATGGTGCTGAATTAAATTTCACAGGCAGTCCGTGTAAATAAACAAAGCTGCACAAATAAGTAAACAAATATGACCATTATGAGCACGTGCCGAATGATATTTTCCAGTTGGGAGAGCATTAATCTTAGCACCATAGAAAAGTGTCGTTCGTTAACAAAGCCGGAACCATGCCTCACGTTTTAAATATTAAAATGGCTAATTCTTGGCATGGCATGATCCCGGTGTAGTCTTGCAAGTCCTTTTGTTCTGAAGTAGTTTATAATAATGATGTTACTTGAGCAGATCCATAGGCTATTTCTGGCTGTGTTCTTGTGCCTTAAGCAGAAGCCCTGTACACTCCGTCTCACTCGGTTTTATAGAAAAGGCCATGTGCGGCAGATTAAAGCTCGCCCTGACGTCAGGAAGAGGTCATTAAACATAGTGTTGTGTATTTGAGCAGCGTTAGAGACCGAAGCATGCCGTGCAGCCGGGCATAAATAGCTGCAGAGAGAAAAACTTAAAGGACATAGGCACACGTGTGCAAAGCGGAGGACAAGACATGCATGGATGATGTGCATGCACACAGCAGGAGTGTGATTTTTATTTATTTATTATTTTTTTCCCCTTTTGAGCAACCCTCGATATAAAAACAGCCGGTGACTCAGCGCTGTCCTCTGCTCCCTATCTGAAGATATTCCCCAAATTTCTCCTGTCTTTGTCTCCTCCCATCCTGTCCCCCATCTCTTCCCTCCCCCATCCTGTGTGTGTATCTGTGTGTGTGTGTGTCGCTGCGTCACGCCTGCGTCACCAGGCCCCCTTCATTCATGAAATGTGACGCAGGCAGCACCAGCTCTGCTACCACCCACTCTTTCACGCCGACACTGCAGGCTCTCTCTCCATCCATGCCTCCCTCTCACACTCCCTCACTCTCTTTCTCAGCGCTTTTCTCCTTTCCTCAACCTCTCCTTGAAAACCAACCATGCATCCCGGCACTCGTATATGTAAGTAATCATGTGTGTGTAATTTAGGGCTAATACAGAACGTTAGCGCATAGTTGCATTTCCTTGATTGCTCCTGCAAACGTTGTGTAAAGATACTGTACATGCTCTGATAACACGGTTATTAAACCAGAAGTGTGTGTGTGTGTGTGTGTGTGTGTGTGTGTGTGTGTGTGTGTGTGTGTGTGTGTGTGTGTGTGTGTGTATGCGCGTACTTGTGATATGTTTGGCTCGAGCAGCGATGCTGAGGTTTGATGCAGTGGTTCTCTTCATGCTGTCCTCTGCTGAAGGACAAACATCACTCTGTCCGTCTCATCCCCAAAATAAGCTTCTGCTATTTCTGTGTGAGAAATGAGCTGTGTGTACAAGCATGTGAAATTTTTGAATATAATCGATATGTGCTGTGTCATTCATTCATCCAGCTCAGTCACTCTGTCGCTCCGGCTCTCTGTAGCTCAGTCTGTCTGTGCCTCCTCTGCTTAGCATGTTTATATAATGTCAGCTGGGAAAAGAAGGGGGGGGCGGGGGCGAGTCAACAGAATTAGTCTCAGAGTAACACAATTGATAAATCAATTGATTTAACAATGATGATGATTAATAAATTAGCTAGGTGGATAAATGTACATCATGTTATCACTTGACATCATTCGACATTATATATCATGATATCAATATTAGAGTCCTGCCTGCCAGATCTAAACAGATATTTGTGTTTATTGATTACTCTGGTGACATCTTCATATGTGACATTTCATCACACTTTAATCATGAGGCTTTGTTTCTTTACAGTAAATCTCATTATATACAAGTCAAATAGAGTTTCTACAGTGATTTTTATTCCGTCAATGAGTAGTAGTAGTAGTAGTAGTATGACCAGTAGACCAGTAACCGTTTCAGTGGTTATTGTGCATCTCCTCTATTGTGTTTTCACTGTGTTTCTGTAGGGTTATGTGTAAAGAAAAGAAGCAGTTGCAGTCCAATAATCTGCTGCTGATAATGGATGCTTTAATGTAAAGTATTGATTTTGTTGCTTATTTAGGGTTTTAAGAGCTCAGGAAGAAGATGGGGGGGGGGGGGGTGGAGGAGAGAGAGACAGATGGAGAGAAAGCGACAGACACAAAGTGAGAGAGAGAGAGAGAGAGAGAGAGACGTATATGCCTAGAGAGAGAGCGACACAGAGAGTGACGGGCTGACTAACGGAGGGGGGGACGCAGGGAGGCCAGTGGAAGGGCTGTGGACGCGGGGAGACCGCCATTGCATGTTGGAGAAACTGTGAGAGATGGAGATACAAAGACATGAAGAGTGGGACACGGTTATAGAAAGGGAGGGAGAGATGCACAGAAAGAGACTGGCCGAGATGCATGGATACCCAGAGAAATGCAGAGAGACTCTACTGGGTCTCCTGTGGTCCTAGTAAACAGCTGTGTGTGTGTGCGTGTGCCGATCTCCCTGCCACACTCTGTCTGATTATAACGAGCACCAGGCGTCCTCCTGTGCTATTCATGCTGTCCAGCCCGCTGGCTTTTCTGTGTGTTGATTTAAAAGCTATGTGCTGATTGTAAAGGGGGAGCAGCTGGTCAGCTGTGCTCTCTCTCCTCTTCTTCTTCTTCCTCCTCCTCCTCCTCCTCCGTCTCTCCACTCAGCCTCCCCCTCTGTCCCTGCCTTGCGGCTCTGTTCACATGGAGCCAGCTCCTCTTGTGTCCTTTGTAGTCGCTCTGGGATTTTTTCCCATCCGGGCCGCTATTGTAACACTCCAGCAGCGTTTACCTCCTTCTGTCTCTTCACTGTAAACCTGTGATTGCTCTGATTGGTGTGCAGGGGTGAGATGGCATGCCAGAAATTACTTTCTCATCTGTGTGTGTGTATATGTATATATATATATATATATATATATATATATATATATATATATATATATATATATATATATATATATATATATATATATATATATATATATATATATAAAAGAAAAGAAAAACTCACATTTTTACAAGCTCTCAGATTTGATCCTGGCTTTAGAGAGGCACATAAGTAGGATGCGAGTGGATGATTGTTAGCGATAACGCATCACATCTGTCGCATGCGAGAGCACCTTCTCTTGCATTCGTTGTGATATTTTTTAAGTGGTCTTGTTGCTTTAGGGACTGAACAGCGATGGTAAAATGCAACACGCTGTTGGCTGCTCGTTCATTGGCTCAGTGTGTGTGTGGTGTTATTTTGGAGCATGACTGTGTCTGTGTGACTCACAGCACTCACTGCCCACCAACAACATTTACATTTGACTTTATATTATCACATTAATGCACTCATCTCAGCAAGGCCTGTGTGTGCGTGCGTGTTCATGCCAGGCCTTAATTGGCTTCAAATTACAAATAAACAGCGACCACACACGGTTTTAGTAAATGCTCCTACAGAGACCAGCAGGTGTAGACACACATTCCTCTACTAGGCCAGGTGTATCTGTCACTGTATAAAGTTAACACGTATTTTTCATGAAGAAAAAAGTTTGTGTGGGTGATTTTGTGCCAGGCGTGTCTCACGTGCCAGTACCCTGTATCATGTGAGTGTGATATTTGATAATGTGACTTTCTCAACCTTTTAAAACTAAATATAAAATCTAATAAAATTTTTCTTTTAATAATTTTATTAGGTAACTTGTATTAAAATATAGTGACCCTAGTCAATCACGGCTGTCTGTCAGCTCATGTAAGCTCATGTAAACTTTCCTCCGAGTGTGTTGTGCCACTTGCCACTCCCCAACAGTGCGTGAGCAGCAGTTCAAAACGATGCCTTGGTTGGTAGTCGTGACCTTGATGGAAGAGTACCCTAACTGTGAGAGGAAACCCCACACAATCCTGCCCCGTCGAAATAAATAATCAATCAAATAATTAATGGAGTAATTTGGTGCAATTAAACTGATGCGGTTTTCCTTGTTTTAATACCCCCTTCTTTTGTGACAAACTTACGAATCAAATTAGTTAGTAGTTTATTACCTTAATGTTGGCCTGATGGTATTTGTGCTGTTTGAATAGACTATGTACAAATCTGTGTTCAATCTTCCAGATTGTACTTTATTTAAAAAAAAAAAAAAAAAATGGCATGCTTAAAGATGGGTATATTCCAACCTGAAAAGAAGCAAACCAATAGTAATCATAATAATGGCAACAACTTTTGGTTTGTATAAGTTAGTTATAAGAATCGTCACATACAGTACTCTGCCAAAAAAAATTAAAAATTCAGAAGGGTCAAATTGTGCTGCATCAAGCAAAGAGAACAACTAAGGTGATTTGAAATTGCTGTATCTGGGTTAAGAACCCTCTAACACATTATTAAAACCTGGAAGTGTAGTGCTGAACCATCAACTTTATGGAAGAATTGTGGTCGGGGGGAAAAGAAAACCATGAATGGAGATCACTTAAACACTTTTTTGAAACAATATTACAGAATGAAGTGAAGTCAGCCAATCCTGACGTTGTATCACTTTGCACATGTACTGTATATTCCTACTGTATATATTGAAATGAGGAGTCCTTTTCATCCATGAACCGACCACCACATTTTGTGCAAAACTTTAAAACCGTTTGAAATGAAATCTTGGTGCAACATTTTTTGGCAAGGCAGTGTCACTATATATGCCACTTACAATTTCTTTTAAATGAATAAATATCCATCAGATGTGGCGCTGTTTGTTTTGTCTGAAGCTGCAAAAACGAATTCAGGCATTAATGATCTATTCATGTTCGTAAGAAAGTCAGCTCTATGCAATGTCCTTTACTTTTCATTTTTACAGACGTCACATGAAGGCACCAATCTCATCTGAATATGGATTCTGGTTCCTGATTATACTATATACTGTTTTAATGTTACTATTTGTTTAGTTCCAGCAGACCAGTGTACATTTCCCAGGAAACAATAGAATTTTTCCTTAGTCTGATACCAATTCAATTACAGTTCCTCTCAGAATCCTCCTACTGGTTTGTTTTTGTTTTAAGCTAGCTATGAGGTTTAATGCAATTGTCTGTTTGAGCTGGAAATCCAACGCGTCCAACATTCTCCGTTTTTAAAAGGAACCAAACCAATTACTCCGATACTGTTCCAGTATTGAGGGGAAAAAAGTTAAGACTAGCAACTGATAGCAAATTCATTATTTAGGTTCTCCATTACATTAGTGCATTAGCGTATAAGCAGGATAAGGTGTACTCTCAGTCTGCACAGCCTCGGGAGGGTTTTTCTGTCTCTCCCGTTTCCTTTTCTCGCTCTCACTTCAAGTCTGTACGACGAGTGGCACTGTCACGAGACGCGTCATTGATTTTAAATAAACTTCAAAGTGGAATATTTCTCTTTTGGAAAGAAGTCGAAACCGGAAAACAAAGAAGACGATGGCTTTCTGGGCCATGTGATAGTTTGAGAAAGGGACAGGTTATTTAGTGTTTGTTCAGTCTGCTCTGTTAAGAATAGATTACACTGTAGGTTTACCTTCCTGTCTCAGTCGAATGCTGAGAGAGGGAGAGTGAAGGGGAGGGATGGGGAGGAGAGCGAGAGCACACAGGACTAAAGCAGCTTCGCACATCAGCCCATATTTTAGTCTGCAAATCAGGATGCAGGAAGCAGATGAAAGTCCCAGACTGCACTCCCACACAAGCCCTAAATATTCCTATATTGTAACCTGCTCAAGCGCAACAACACCAAATGTGTGGTAGATGAGAGCAGTGAATTTCTTTGAATGATGTCTGATTACTGGAAGACAGAGACAATATTGTGTTTGTTTTATTTATTGAGGAAAGGCATAGCAAAATCCTATTTTAATTAGCTTATGTTGAGCAATAATGCCTTTCTCAATTTATTTACTTTTTTTTTTTTCATTCAATTTGAAGCACTAAAGAGCATTAGATTTAACGATTCAGCTACTGAAAACACTAGCTAGATGTTTACATTAACCATATTTCTTCAATCCAATTCAGTTCCGATTAGCAGTTGCAGCTTAACTGTTTACATTGATGCTGATCTGATAAGATTTGTGTTTACATGGTCAAAGTGTTTAATCAGGATAAAGCTTTTCTGACATGAAGTGGTCCCCCACGTTGTCACAGGGGAACAATGCGTGTTGCTGCTGTTCTTTGTAATTAACCTCAGAAGCACATAGAGGGCTGATTTTGCAATCTTTAAACAGATGGACCTTTTAGAGCTCAAGAGCAATAAGTCTTGGAGCCTTTCCCTCTTCCCTCGTGGAAACTCATCATGTTTCTTAATGTTAATCTCCCATATGGGTACACGTACTCATGACAAATATTCCAACAAGAACGTAACAATCATATCCAGCACTTACGTGGCCATTGATCTAATTATTATCGAAGGTCTAAACCATCTTTCTCATTCCATTCCTTTCATTCAGGGCCAGACTGCTATTCGATATCGCACAAATAGAGTTGGTTTCCTGTTGAGTCTGGTTCCTTTGAAGGATTCTTCCGATTTACAGCTCAGGGAGTTTTCCTCAGCTTGCTCATCAGGGACAATCGGATCATTATGATTTATACCTTTTATTCACTCTTTTTCAAGCGTGCGTGTGTGCATGTTCTGTAAATCTTATTTGTGACGATTACCATTAACAGTGCTATGTAAATAAAACTGAATTGTATTTAAAGTTTTATTCTGCTTGTTCCCCTTCCTAATGGACTACTACGGTAAATGTAAACATGACCACTGTTTACACCCAGTTTTCTCGTTCAACGCTGTTAAATCACATTGTTTCTTTTAAGCACCAAATCTATTACCAAACTCTAGTGGATGTGCAATATGGGGGATGGAAAATCTGCTTCCAGACCAGCTGGTTCATGCTTTTATCACGTCTGTCACAAGTGCTATAATCAAGTGCGAAATATTTAACTCTGAATGAGCACCTTGCCGTATTTTGCCTGTTTTTTTTTTTTGTTGTTGTTGTGTGTGTGTGTGTGTGTGTGCACTCTGCATGTGTGCTTTTTATCATTTACTCTTTTGCAAGTCGACAAGCCTGTGATTTAAAACATATTTCTTAGCACACATATTTTATTGCAGCTCGGACAGATATCAGCAGAGACGGGCAAAAAAATCTATTTGGGTACGGATTGTGATATCACAATATTCTTCTCCTAGTTACTATTTAATGATGTATAAAATTCCACAATTTCTGTTAAATGATTAAGAGGGAGGAGGATGTACCAGGCCAGTGATTAGTCCACCCTGTAAAACGTCCTAAGCTCATGAGACATGCCAATTAGATGAATCAAGTTCGATATTTGTAACCAAGACATTACTGAAGTCTCATTTAGAGAATTTTATTTTATTTTACTTCCTGCTGAGTGAGCTGAATCCAGTGTGGGCAGATGGATCGAGGAGGCTGTAGGGACTGCGCTTGGAGGAAAGTGTTTAATAATGGCTTGAAGTGTGAATAAGGTGATGATGGTGCTCAGGTGCTGTGGGAGGCTGCCACTGCTAATTGGCTTCATGAATCATGCCGAGTGATTGAGCGATTTTCTTTCTTCCGTCAGTCGGCGCCTCGGCTTGGGACCGGCGCGGGGACAGACCGGAGCTGGAGCTCTCATCGGGGGGGGGGGGAGATCTGATCGATTTTTGGGATTGTAACAGGAGAGGGTGCAGTGGGATCAGGCCGTGTCTGGAAAAATGGAGAGGGAATCTGAGACTGTGTGTGTCAGGCAGACAGAAAGTGGGTGCATGGCTCTTTGTCGAAGGCTAAATTGGCTCTTTGTTTCTCCAGCTGGTCCCTCTGGAGCCGTACACACTACCCCATCCCCCGGACCCTCCTGCCTCCTCCCCCGGGCCTGCAGCTAATGAGGCCTAGAGTTACGGGGACACAGATGCTGGGTGTGTTTGGCTGTGGGTGTGGCTGTGTGTTTATGCTGCACAGTAGATTGATGGGAGCATATGCTTCTCCTGCAGGGTGTTTGCTTGAGGATGATGACTTATTTAGGCTCGTCTCAGTAAGTATGAGCTAAATGCCGGAGCTATTCTAGTATATCAGAACAATAGTATTCTTGTCTCTCTGTCTGGCACACGTTTGTAGAGTGGCACAGATTGTAGGACCTTCTGTATCATTGGGATTAATCGTTCGTGTAGAAGTGCGCGCGTGTGTTGGTGAGCGTTTAGGGTGGGGATGCAGGAAGCTGATCCCACGAACCCACCAGCTGCTCCCTCCCTAGTGTTCATGCCTGATCCCTGCTGTGAGTGGAGACGTCTTGGAATAAATAGCGGGTGAAATGGGGAGTGATGATTTATAACTGGCATATAAAGAAAAATAATTTTAAAATAAACCGAAAATAATAAGCATCGTATTGGTTGGTGACTGATAATTCCCATCCCATCACAATACCTTTTCAATTTGCACCTCAAAATTGCCTTTGTACAAGTATCATGATTTTTATTAATATCTTGGAAAAAAAATTCCTTTGATTTTGTTACATTTGAAACCTTTTAATATTTTAAAAAGTTTAATGATTAATTAAATGTAGCATGTTCCTTACAGCATTAGTTTTTTTTTTTTCACCTAAAAACCAATCCTAGCATTTAAACAATACAAACTAACTTCAAATGCAAGAGTATAATTTTTAGCTTAAATTAAATAATTAAAAAAGCAACATAAGAAGTTCAGAGAATCGGTCATCTGCCGTGATCATTATTTCTAAACAAACTTGGTAATAGTCACTCGTACTACACAGTATAAAAAATGTGCAAATACAGTAGTTCAGTGGGTACCACCTGTAGGATTATAATAAAAAAAACGGTGTTATGTTACCGCTTCAAATACCTCAAGTCTTAAAATTTCACTTGACCTTGAGTGTCCGGGTTGATTGGCTGTGATAAACGCGGGGCTTTTAACGCAGTTTTGAGACTGGTGTGAGTGAGCAAATAATAAAAACGCATTCATTATACACGGAGTTTAGAGAAAAAGATTCACAACCCTTTAACACACGCAATGTTTAATCTAGTAATGCCATAAAAATGTGTTTCTGTTGCTTCACTCTGAAACTTCTGCAGCGAGCATGTAGATATGGAAGATTTAAATGATTATGCAATTTAATTAATCCTTTTGTTGATTCAGATTAGCTTTTTTATTATTTATTTATTATTGCCACCTGCTGGACTGGAGTGTGAGGCAGAAAAAAAACAATTGCTTTGTATGAAATACGACATTGTAAACACTCAACAGTGCAAGTTACCCTGCATCTCGATGTGTAATAGATAACTTTTGGTAATGTGTAATTACCAATATCTGGAAGAAATACAGCTGCTTGAGACACATCGGACAATAAACCATAGTGCTATCAAATCGGAAGATGCAATGCCCAAAAGTTTTATTAAATTTAATTGAATCGACCTACTCAAATACAGGGTGGCCCAAAAGTCTGGATCCAATTTATTTTAAAAATATGAATTAATGCCTGTGCTCAAATAGACACCCCTTGACCTGGGTAACTTGTGAATTTTTGCTAAAAACAAGAACCCTGAACATCAGTTCTGATAAATTATGTCATGTTGGGAGACGATGTTGTCCTTTTAATGAAGTTCTAGGTCAATTCTCATGCATTACTGATCCCAAAGAAATGAGTCAAGTGGTGTTACTGTATATCTAGATCAATTCTATCTTCTATTGGTAGTTTCGAACCCATCTTGTTTCTGAAAGCAAAATGTTAAATGTGATGTTGGGGGGGAAATTGCATATGGACCCAGACTTTTGGGCCACCCAAAAAAATCTAATAATAAAGACAGTTGTGAAGATCGACAACCCTAATGTGTTTTGAATTGAGTTCAGTTCTCTGAGCTTTATAGTCTTTGGTCTGTGATGATCTGCAGCTTCATAGATGTTGAGTGACTCTGGATTCTGGCGGCTTTGCGCGAATTATACTGTAGGTTAAACTTTAATAAGGCTCATTTCATATTGCTTCCTTCTGTGAAGACCGACTAGAGCTGTTTACCCTCAGGAGCTCAGCTGCTTATTCATTTCTTTTCATGTCTTTGATTTTTCGTTTTCATTTACTCTTCATTTGCATCTCTGTCTGTCTCTCTCTGTTCTCCATACCTCTGTCCTTGTTTGTGCTCTATGGACAGAACATCAATCTTCTCTATCTTTTCTGCTTCACTGTGTGTCTCTGTGTGTGTGAGAGAGAGTTGTGGTCATGCAATCCTGCCCATCAGCAGTGTTCACCGGTCAGAACCTGGTCCAAACGGCATGTAAATTAGCCGGCTGGGTCAGGCTCTGTGCCGATAAGGTACAGACATTATTTATAGAAGGGCAGACAACTAAACCCATAAATAATTCACTGTGCAGATTGAGGAGGCTTCTGTGCACATGGCGGATGAGCAAGCATTAAAAAAAAAAAAACCTGTCCGTCAGCACAAAACCAACAAGTCCAACAAATCCGGGAACATGTCTCACTTCTGGTTCCACAAAAAATCGTACCATTTTACATTTATCTTAGTTTACTTGTTGATGTGATGGTCCCTTTAAGGTTTCATAGTGACTTCTGCTTCGGGAAGCGTTTGGGGAACATTGCGTTTAGCCACGTTGACGCGTGTAACTTGAGGTTTATAAATACTGGATGCTCATGCACATAAATTGTTTTGGTCATAATAATCCTATGTTACACACGCCAGGCTCGTGTTCTGGCCTGTCGCAGTTCAAAAAAAAAAAAGATAAGTTTAAGTTTGTTACTTTGTACAATATCTTAACATCTTTTCTGGTGATGTTATGCTCCTCTTTAGATGTCCTTTACAGTATGTGTGAAGCAAGTTAAAATGCATTAAAATTATCCAAAAAAAATGAATGAAATAATATCAATAAGTTAATATATGGTTTGAATTAGCATGACCATGTACACACGCACCCAGCCAGGATGTAATCCCACCTCACACTCCCTGGTATTCCCTGGTTCCAGTATGTTCTAATTTGTTCCAGGACAAATAAGTTTATTGTTGACATGCAATGAGGTCCCCCCCCTGTTTCGTATTACTATAGACTTGCTATAAAAATAATTATCGTAAATATTAAATTCTTTCACAAGAAAGAATTAAAGATTTAGCTTTGTAAAAAAAATTTGAATGTTGAAATAACTTTTCAAATATTTGCCCCGGAAAATCAGTTTACAGCAGTACCTCGGCATACGAATTTAAGCCATTAAGATGGGATTTCTTAAAGCAAAATGCATTTTCCCAGAGGAAATAATGTAAATGCAGGTAAGCCGTTCCAGCCATAATATTAAATGGAAATATAAATATTGTCCATTTCCAACATTATAATCATATTTTTGCATATATAAACAACCAAAAATGTATAAAATAGATGTGAATTAAGTAAAATATTAAATAAATAGACATTTAAATCTCAATTTATGATTCCTCTTGGCACCGGCTGCTTTAAAAGCAAAACTAAAAGTGGCTCTCTTTTCTTCTTGGTACTGTGCCCGCTTCTTACACAAAATGCAAAAAAAAAAAAAATGTAAACTTGCTTCGCTTTGCTTTCCACTGATGCAGCTTTTGAACAGCTCCCGGACATGCGTGCGCGCGCAACGTAGGCTCAAACCAGAGTTCGGTTCGGGCACTCGTTTGTCGAAAGTGCTTCAATTTGCAGAGGCAAATTACTTGCAAAATTTCAGTTTGGCTGGGCATTCGTATGCTGAGGTACCACTGTATTTAACATGATGACGACTCCTAAAATAAAATGGTGTAATTTATTTATTGTTATTATTATTATAAAAATAGTTTCATTATGATAAACTGGAAGTCTTTCTGTGGCATTTAATACAGTTACAACTTGGTAAAACCAGTTTATCTTCATTCGAGTACACTGTGCAGGTGTGAAAACAAAGAATACTTTATGAATAAGATTATATGATGACGTAAAAACCAAGGAAGTAATGCAAATACTATGTGTGTGTGTGTGTGTGTGTGTGTGTGTGTGTGTGTGTGTGTGTGTGTGTGTGGACACGCTTAACTCTGTGGACTTTCCTGAGTTTTAATTTCTTTGATTAAAAGAAATAAAAGAATGTGTACATACACACATCATTATGTAATATATTTATATTAATATATAAAATGTATAATAAATTATATATTATATAATTAATTTCTTTCAACATGAAGATGCACACGCACATGAACACACCAGGTGAATTTTTTCATATGATACAATTTTTTTAAGCAGATAAACCCTCGCGTATTCTAGATTCATACTTGTGCACTCGGTACTTGGTCAGGGCTTCATCAAGGCAACACGGCAATCAGATTACAAGCCTTAACGACCAAGTTGCTTTGATGGCAACCTTTTAGTTTGTCTGTATTGTTGGGTCAGGTAATCCTCATCTTCCTGTTGACGCTGGTTTGTTGGTTCTCTAGGGTTCAGGTCAGGTGAGTCAGCTGTCCGATCAGGCACAGTAACATGTAGTTAGTTAGCTAGTGCTAGTTTGGGGATGGTGGGCTGCTGCATAAAAGCTGCATAAAAGTCCTGGCTTGACTTGAATACCCCTCATATCAGACCTGAGACCTGAGCTCACCATCAGAACGGACAAAATGGGACAAGGAGTAATCTGTGCATTCCTACCAGTGTGGGTGTGTGTGTCTTACTGCATTGGTGTGTGTGTGTGTGTGTGTGGGTGTGTGGGTGTGTGTGTGTGTGTGTTTGTGTGTGTGTGTGTGTTTGTGTGTGTGTGAGTGTTTGTGTGTGTGTGTGTGTGAGTGTTTGTGTGTGTGTGTGAGTGTTTGTGTGTGAGTGTTTGTGTGTGTGTGTGTGTGTGTGTGTGTGTGTGTGTGTGTGTGTGTGTGTGTGTGTGTGTGTGTGTGTGTGTGTGTGTGTGTGTGTGTGTGTGTGTGTGTGTGTGTGTGTGTGTGTGTGTGGCAGGGCTTCGGATAATTCGCCCAGGGTGTAATGCAGCTCTGAGCATCAGCGCTGGCCCCAGGGTGGAATTACACACAAACACACACACACACACCACAAAACTCGCACAGAGGAAAGGATTTCGTTGTTACCTGAGCAAGGGAGAGAGAGCGCTCTGGTTGTGTCCTGCACTCTCAGTTGTGTGTTGAGAGCTGAGTTTGCATTATTGATGCCTTCTACTGGTCCATCACTCACACCCACTGATCAGGTTACACACACGCACGCACGCGCATACACACATTCATAGCTGGCAGTGATGGGGAGA
Source organism: Clarias fuscus (assembly GCA_030347435.1). Taxonomy (NCBI): domain Eukaryota; kingdom Metazoa; phylum Chordata; class Actinopteri; order Siluriformes; family Clariidae; genus Clarias; species Clarias fuscus. The sequence continues at coordinate 28,739,798 of CM059209.1, forward strand.
GGCTCTCTCTCTGTCTGTGTGTGTGTGTGAAAGGAAAGAGTTCTATCCAGTTACTCCCCTGTGCAGATTACTGCTACTGGAAACAGAGAGCCTATTCTTCTGGGAAGAGGAGAGACAGTTCACTCACCTTGTGCCATCTGCATGCATGCACGTGTGTGTGCGCGTTACCTTCAGGAACGTGCGCACTCATGTGTAGTTCATAGGTCCTGCTCTGATTGCACTACTCGAACAAAAGAACAGGGCAGTTTATCTCTTTGGCACTACTCTTTCCACTCCTCCCTTTTCCTCTCTCATGTCCGTCTGCGATACACGTCGCTCGGTGCACCCGCATCTTTCTCGTCACGGCCTGGTTTCAAAAGTCCCCATCAGGACATGGCCTTGTTTGCTCTCCTGTCTCCTGTTTTTCTTTAAACCTGATTACTGTGAAAAGTCCTTCATAGCAGACATCTATTAGGTTGAGCGTTAAAAAAAAAATAATAATAATAATCTTCCTTCGTCTGGGACAAAAACTTTTGTCTATAAATCAGATGGAGATAATGTCATGTGACTGCTTGTAGTGACAAATGGGTGACCATCATGTGCTGTACTGTCAGTTTCTGTTTTCTATGTACACACACACACACACGTTGAATCACAAAGGAGAATCCGGTATTGCCCGGTCATGCCATGGAGACATTTTGATTAACTTCAGATTAGTTCTTCTGACTGATCAGCATTATCCTATGATGAAACATTTTCTCCATCACACATACAAGAAAGACTCCATGCACATCTACACAATTTAAGGGCTCACTGAAGGAATGATTTAATGAGGTTGAAGTGATGTAAATTATATGCTAGCGCCTTCAGATCTCAACCCGATTGAGCACTTATGGGAGATTATTAGACAGCACACTACAACACTATTATTAAAACATCAACCGAGGTAATCTCTTTTTTCTTCTTCTTCAAAGGAAGATGTTAATACATACAGTCCAGTGTTCAAAACAATTAAAATCATTTACAAATATTGTAATTTTTCAAGTACAAATCGCCTAAGATCACGTTTCATCACGTTTATGATGGTGAACAAACTTTATTATTTCGTTTAGAATTCTGCTGTAATCTTTACGATGGAAACGAATGAGTAAGGGACTTCGGCTTCTTAAACATTTGAATTAAAGATGAGGTTTGTGTCTCATTTTAAAATTGGATAAATCTTTATTAATCCTGAGCAAAATTGCAAAGGTTTAAAATTTTAAGCTAGTTAAGTTAAGCCTTTGTTTGTCACTGCACAGTGAAATTCTTTCTTTGCATATCAGAGTCAGAGAGAGCAGGGTCAGCTATGATACGGCACCCCTGGATCAGATGGGGTTAAGGGCCTTGCTTAAGGTCCCAACCATGGCAACCTGGTGGAGCTGGGGCTTGAACCACCGACTTTCCCATCAGGAACCCTGTGCCTCAACCCTCTGAGCTTTTTCATAGTGAGATTAAGTTCATTAACCACAAAACTATTTTTAAACCCTTTGACCCATGTTTGCCAGCCAAGACTGCCGTAAGTCCTTACCGTAAATCTCATACCAGAATGCAGCCTCTCTCTTATTTTTGCGTGTGTGATTTGTGTGAGATTTAGTATTTTCTTAGCGGTCACACAAATTTCTCAGGATGTACAGTACAAGTCATTGGTGCAGGCTTTGTGTTACCTTTGCATTCCAAATGTTCCTTGAACATATGGACTTTGGCCGATTTGTACTCCGGTGTTTACTCAAGACTGCAGGATGTTAATCGTAACAACATAACATCGTTGCGATGTGCAGCTGAAACTCCTGTTGTTGATCTTTTGATAAAACTCCACCGTCAGCTGAGAGCATGGCAGCTGCGGGGACGTGCTCCACCTACATCCTCTTCACCCTGCGCACATCCACTTTAAGTGCGGTGCTCAGGGGTTTACCGGAGGCTTTATTTCTACACCGATGAGATCAAAATAAGCTTCCTTCTGGGAAACTGCATCTTGTGTAACCAAACAAGCAGATAAAGTGATGTGTGTGTGTGTGTGTGTATTTATTGGACTACTGCTTGGACAGTTGGACAGTGTGTACCAGATGTTCAGCCCTTCATTCGCATGCCTGCTTAATCCCTATGCTGCAGACAGAAAACCAGCCAAGTATAGATTTGAACAAATGCTTCCTGGATTCTGGCCCTCCATCCCCAACGCTCCCTGTTCCCTCTTTCAGGTTAATAAAAAAAATACATATAATAATAATCATTAATTTACTCTTTTCCAATCTGGTAGATCATGGATATGAGAACACTGGAGATTAAACTGGTTCAGTGTCCAGAATAATCTCTTATTCCCTATTCCCTTCGAGTGTACTATCAGTACTCATCCCCTAGGCTACAGTAGGTTGTTTGGACTCGGACCCTTTTGCTGTGCATTCTGGGATTTCAGGAGGATAATGGACGATCTATTCCATGAGACCTACTTTAGAAAATGGGGAAAATACCTGGAGTAATGCACTACGTAGTAAATGTGTTATGATAATTGCCAAACAATGGATTAATGGTTAAACTTCCCAGTGCTGTGATGTCCACTGCAAAACCCACTTATGCTGATCATACTCTCTCTCTCCCTTTCTCTGTTTAGGTCTCCTAACCTCCAGGCAAAGTTTCCATTATTAAACCTCTCATCCTACCCTCTGTGTTGTCGGGCAGCTGCCCATGCACATGCACGGCACCATGGGTAGCTCCCCAGAGGTGCTGTCCTGGACCTCCTGCCCCAGCCTGCTGGTGGGAAAGCTCAAAGAAGAGCTCAAGCTCACCGTGGTGGGAGACGCTCTGAAGAAAGCCAACACCAACAGTTCCCTCTCTCCTCAAGCCCCACCGCCTGCCCCTCCACCACAGATCATCACCGACCTGGCCCCGCCCACCAGCCTCCCCGTGCCCCTGCAGCCGGGCCGAGACGACGACTTGGGCATGAGCGGTAGCAGCCCACCCTGCACCGCGCTCAGCGAGGACTCGAGTCGGGAGCAGGGCCACTTCGAGAACAGCGTGCTGCAGCTGCAGGAGCACGAGGAGGAACGCCACGCCGAGCACGAAGAGCACGGTTCCTACGGGGAAGAGGGCAACGAGGACGGAGGCTGCAACATGGAGCACGCCGATCAGCATCACCACGACGATATCAAACTTCAGTTTCACCGAGCGCACACGGGCGGAGGCGGCTTCCTGGAAGGATTGTTCGGCTGCTTAAAGCCAGTGTGGAACATCATAGGGAAGACGTATTCGACAGATTACAAGCTTCAGCAGCAAGGTGTTTGCTTATACTACAACTTTTTTTTTTTTTTTCAACAGTTTTAACCTTCACCTTATTTACATTTAAATTAATTTAAAAACAAAAACAAACTAGCTTGTTCATTGACTTGTAGATGTGTGGGAGGTTCCATTCGAGGAGATCGCCGAGCTGCAGTGGTTGGGAAGCGGAGCTCAGGGTGCCGTCTTCCTGGGTAAGTTCCACTCAGAAGAAGTGGCCATCAAGAAGGTCCGAGAGCAGAAAGAGACGGACATCAAACACCTCCGCAAACTGAAGCACCCCAACATCATCGGTTTCAAGTACGACCCACGAATGATTTTTGCCTTTTTTAAAAAGCAAGCTCTTTTTTCGAAATGCACATTTTCTGACGTCTGTCTTTATTTCCTTTCTGTAGGGGTGTGTGCACTCAGGCTCCGTGTTACTGCATTATCATGGAGTACTGTGCTCAGGGGCAGCTGTATGAAGTACTCAGGGCAGGGAGGAAGATAACTCCCCGTCTCCTAGTGGACTGGGCATCGGGCATCGCAAGCGGCATGAACTACCTACACCTCCATAAGATCATTCACAGAGACCTCAAATCACCAAAGTAAGATCCTCTTAGTATCTGGTGGACAAACTTCATGGCTTTTAGTGAATAAAATGGCTCTAACATTTAAAAAAGTCAAGTGAATATCACTTAAGCACAATTTGGACTCTTGTTTATCATTTATAATGCGAGGAGAATTCATGAACACTGCTTGTACATTACAGGTTTTATTTTCACATCCCGCACAGTCCTGACTTTGCTCCAAGTCATTTCCTCATGTTTGGGCCATTAAAGGAGTTCCTGGGAGGCCAGCGTTTCAGACGTGAAGCAGACCGTCCGATCAATGTCTTTAATTAGTGTAGCAGAGGATTATATAGCGAAATAAATGGATTTTGTGTTCTTTTACTGTAGCTGTTCTGTTATTCTGCGCAATTGAAAATCCCAGTTTGACTTGTACACCCCTCATAGTTTTGAGATCATGATTATACATATAAATATGCTGGCTACTTTCAGTCACTGAATTTACACCAACTCGTTCAGAAACCATATTGAGTGGGTTTTGATTTATTCAGAGGATCAGACAAGCATCAGCCTCTGCTTTCTATTTTTAACATTATTCTGACCGTTAATGTCACTTTTCTTTGATTTGCTGTGTCTTGTGTTGCTTTTGTTATTAAATCGGTTGAATGAGGGCTTGACTAAAATATTGTCTGAAACCGGAAAGTAGGCAAAATATTTTATTGAATCAGTGCGTAATCTAGAATGTTGTAAATATAAACACCATTATTCATAAACAGTAAAAGGCCGTCAAGTTTGACCTCGTCATTTCCTTACATATTGAATAATAAATGCTTTATTATTTTTTATCATAAAACTTGTTCTCTCTTCAGTGTGTTAGTCACTCATAACGATGCTGTGAAGATCTCGGACTTCGGGACATCCAAAGAGCTGAGCGATAAGAGCACCAAGATGTCATTTGCTGGTACGGTGGCCTGGATGGCTCCAGAAGTGATTCGCAATGAACCCGTGTCCGAAAAAGTAGACATTTGGTACGTGTTCCTGAATGTCATGCGTTAAGAATTTCAGTACATGCCATACGTGTGCGTCACCTAACTGACTTTGTTTACATGAAAGCGGTTTTTATTTATTTATTTATTTATTTATTTTATGTCTCATTATGTATCATGTAAAGTCCTTGGAATGTAAACATAAATGTTTCCTGTCTAGGTCATTTGGTGTGGTGTTATGGGAGCTCCTAACCGGAGAGATCCCATATAAAGATGTGGACTCCTCTGCCATTATCTGGGGCGTAGGGAGTAACAGTCTGCACCTTCCTGTGCCCTCGACCTGCCCTGACGGCTTCAAAATCCTCATGAAGCAGACATGGTACAGTAACTGCAGCTCTGAGATAATATTGATTTCATTTTTCTCATTTATTTATTTATTCTCCTTCAGTACCTCTTATACCGCATATAGCCATAACATTATGACCACTGACAGGATAACATTGACTATCACATTACGATGATTACACCTGGAAATGGGTGGGATTTATTAGGTAGCAAGTGAACCCTAACTGCTCCAGGGGTACTGTACCATGGTTGACCCTGTGCTCTGACCCCAGTTATGCTGAGATATGCGAAGAAGGAATTTCACTGTGCTGTAATGTATATGTGACAAAATAAAGACTTTACTTTTTTAACATTTTGCCCCTGAAGTTGGTGCCTTGGAAGTCGAAAAAATAGGCAATTTTTGCGACTTTGACAAGGGGCTAATTCTGATGGCTCAGGGAGGACTGGGTCAGAGCAACTCCACAACTGCAGGTCTTGTGGAATGTTTTCGGTCTGCATGACATGGAATGTTTAGGACATGACATAAGTGCCCCAAGGAAGGAAAACTGGTGAACTGGTGACGAGGTCATGGGTGGCCCTGGCTCTTTGATACATGTGAGGAGGCAGTTTGATAGTGTAGTTTGATCCAATAGAAGAGCTACTGGTCATGAAGTTTTGGCTGATCAGTGTATATTGGTTTATGCAGGGATATGATCCTTTCTTTAAGCCCTAATTTTAGCCTGTGAAATTAAGCCTGTGTAACCCAAAATTGTTAAAAGCACTAGTTACTACTACACAAAAACTTGTGCATCTTTCTTTACTGTCCTACCGAGGATTTGAAATGAGGCAACAGACTTCTCAGCAGTTCCTTCTGTAACTCCACAATTGAATTATTTGCATGTTGTAAATCTGTCGGTTTGAACCATGAGCTTATGATTCTCACTTCCCGTCTACAGGCAGGGTAAACCAAGAAACAGACCATCATTCAGACAGATCCTTCTGCATCTGGACATCGCCTCTGCAGATGTGCTGGGAGCCCCCCAGGAGACCTACTTCAAATCTCAGGTTTGCACCGATTTTTCGCATTGCTTGCAGAGTAATTTAATTGAGTTAGTTTCTCAGCAGTAACATGCAAGTCATGCGTTTCAGGCGGAGTGGAGAGAGGAAGTGAAGAAGCATTTCGAGAAGATAAAAAGTGAAGGAACTTGCATTCATCGCCTGGATGAGGAACTTATCCGGCGCAGAAGAGATGAACTCAGGTCAGCCCCCGAGCCTGATGCTACAAAAAAATACTCCTGTGAATTTGTACATTTTAAATCAATCCATATTGATGTCACGAAGTTCCACCTTTCCGGTGACTCCCTCTCCAACCCCTGCCTCTTGTGCCTTATTCTTGCAGGCACGCCCTGGACATCAGAGAGCATTATGAGAGAAAGCTCGAGAGGGCCAACAACCTGTATATGGAGCTAAGTGCAATCATGCTGCAGCTGGAAGTGCGAGAGAAAGAGCTCATGAAGTAAGCACGCCTCACAAAGTCAGCATCTCACTGCCGCAAATCTCTTACATCAGCAACATTCTGTTTAAATCCATAACTCGTCTCTAGTAATTACAGATTGGCACTGGGGTTTAGACGTTCAATCAAAAGCCAGCTGTATTTATTTATTTATTTATTTATTTTTAATCCGGTGGCCTGAGGTTGAAAAACGAGACATGTTTCCAAAGTGTCCATTTTGTGGTTGAATTTCTTCTGAACTCCAGTTTTCATAAAATTTTTATTTTTATGAGCTCGACAAAGTGATTGGGCATTAAAATGGATAAACTCCTGATCCAAACCCGTGGATTTTTATAGATTTTTAATGGACATGGATTGTAAAACAATAAATTACCACATTATAATAAACAAACAACTTGATATAGAAATGAATCAATGTAAAAAAAATAAATAAATAAATAAAATAAACGGTCTTTGTTTGTCATGTATCATTTTAATCATAATTATTAGCACATTGTTTGGCATTTTTAGAAAGGAAAAAATAAATGCGAATTGTGGCTTAATGTCCAGAGCTAATCACACATATTCGAGTCCATTGCGAAAGAAAACATTACTGTACTTCTTGAGTTTTAGACTCTAGTCACGTGTGTGTGTTTTGCACATGTGGTCAGAATTCATTTCAGGTTTAACAACTAGGAGATTTAATACCAGGGTGTAAATCTCAAGTGTGGCCTGAGCTGTCCCAGAGTCCAGATGTCTCACCGCAATTCAAATTTAATCTCCTTAAATATCAAGCCCAGCTTATCCTCAACTTTAATAAGACCATTTATTTATTTTTATTATTATTATTGCAAATCTTCACCTTTCTGCAGTTATTGTCAGCTTTGCCATTTCATCGTTACCTCTAATGAAATGACCGTTGTACTCATCACTAACCCTGACTCACTGTGCTGTTGTTTCAAGCAGAAGGGAGCAAGCCGTGGAGAAAAAGTATCCCGGCACGTACAAACGCCACGTGGTGCGACCCATCGTCCGACCCAACGCTGTCGAGAAGCTCATCAGGAAGAAAGGCAGCGTGAACCACAAACCTGGCACACCGACTCCCAAGAGGTAGCCGTTGTGTAGTGCATTTATTTAAGTCAGTTTTGAAAATGGTTTTTAGCACACCCTGCTTTAAAATTGGATGCATCAGGCAAATATGCGGTTTTGGAGCTGTCTAAGATAATGATTATGGTTTAAAAAAGAGGGAAAGAAAATGACTGGCAATTTGCTTTCCCGTCCACCTGCCTCAACCCCTTTGGTGAAACTGTTCAAGCTTTGTGAATTGTATCATTTTATGATAACCTTTTCTAAACTTTTTTTTTTCCCGGGTATAGTTGTTAAAACGGCTTTAAACCACTCAAACTGCATCTCTAACTTTATCTTGCCAAATATAAAAGGTTATAATGCAGTTTATATGTATTATTAGTTTTTAATGCGTTATTTATTTATTTATTTTGCATTCTCTGTAGGCCTGATCTTCTGCGCTCAGACGGAATCTCCAGCGTGGAGGCTTTCCCAGTGTCCTCTCCTCTCTCAGGCAGCCCAAGGGTCTCCACTCCTCCTGGGAAAGCACGCTACCGCAGCAAACCACGCCACCGCCGTACCAACAGCAAGGGCAGCCACAACGAGTTTCCCGGGGTCCTCAAGCCCAACGTCAACATCTCTGAAGAACAGCAACCACTGCAGCCACAGCAATACCATCATAATCCTCATCCCCACCACTACCCTCATCAGCTACCGCCCGAGAGCCCGCTGCTTCCCCTGCAGAGGCGGGACAACACCTGCCGCCTCATGCGCCAGCGAGCTGCGCTACTTCGGCCCCGCCGCAGCGCTCCGCAGCCCTCACAGCGAGCACCTTCAGCGCTCCAGCCCCGACCTCATCAACACCACTCTGGAGGCTGACGCACGGCAGCAAGCGGCTATCGGGACGGCTCCGCTCTGCCCCTGCTGCCAGGGTCACCCCCTGCCTGGATGCTTGAGGTGCCAGGACATGTTGCTTGACTGTACTCTGGTCAGCACCCGTGAGGGAGAGTCCATGGAGGGAAAGCAACAGCCAGAGCGAGGTAGCTCCCCACAGAACAGCCTCCCAAGGACACTCAGAACCCTCAGTAAGGTGAGTCAACTTGAATACACGAGAAGTGTATGTGACCAAATATTTGTGGACACCTGATCATCATCTTCATATGTGCTTGCTGAACATATGAGCCTCTTGGTTTCAGTGAAGGGAAATTGTAAGACTACAGCATACAGTGGCAATCTATATAACTGTGTGCTCTTAAAACTGTGTGGACAAACAGACTGGGGAAGATCTACAGAGTACCAGTCAAAAGTGTGGACACAAGTTTTAATTTATTTTTGACTTTCTAGAACAATACTGTTTTTGTTTTTGCTTGTTTGTTTGTTTTTCAAAACTACAAAATAGTATTCAGTAATAAGTCTGTTGTTTTAAGACAAAGCTGTTTTGGAATAGTTCTTGCAAGACCAGTATTGTTAAGTGCATTTGCGAAACCCATCAAGCACCATGATGAAACTGGCTCTCATGAAAACCATCTCAGGAGAGCATGACCAAAATTTACCCCTGCCTAAGAAGTTAATTTAGAGTTACCAGCCTCTAAAAATCACCAATTAACAAACGACAAAAGGTTAGAGTCGTTATGAAGGCTTTACAGAGCAGACACATCTCAATATCCGAGAATCTGTTCAAAGCAGATTGCATATTTTTGAAATTTTCAACATTGCTTCAATGTTGAAAGAAAGAAGAAAAAAAAACAATCAGTAAAAACCATGGAGTTGGAATGTGTGTCCAAACTTTTGACTAGCAGTGATGTGCAATTCATTCAATTCAATATTTATTTGTTTATTTTTAGTTTAAATAAAAATATTGTGATTCGATATTCTATTTATTTATTTTTTTGGCTAACGTTACTATAATAAACAAACTATTCTACGTTTATGGAACTTTTAAATTTATCAGCCAGAATGTATACTGATTGAGCCCGAATTTCGTTTTTTTATTTATTATTATTTATTTATTTTAATTATTATTTTTGTGCATAAATTTTATGCTTGCTGAACTGTGTGGTGAATTTCCTTAAGCCTGTATTCCTATTTCATTCCTGTGTGGCATTAAAAGAATAATGTTGTCTTGTTTAAGTGTGTGTGTATGTGGTGCAGGAGTGAGCTAACCATCTGCTTTCTTGTCAGGTTGGGGATGACTCATCTGAGGAAGAGGAGGGAGAGGTTGACAGTGAAGTGGAGTTTCCACGGAGACAGAGGTGACTGGCTGCTCTGCAATTATTAATAATTGACAATCAGTATGCTCTTTATGAACACAGACTGTTCTTCCCGGCTGCGTTAGAAACGCTGATCAAATTCTCATCGATCGTATAGTAGTTTATATTCAATAAGTGATGTAATGTCCAAAAATTAAAAATGCATTTCCATATAGACGTAGGATTATGATTTAACGTGCTATTGTGAACGGGTTTGATTCTTCCGTGTGACGTCTGCAGGCCTCACCGCTGCATGAGCAGCTTCCAGTCGTACTCGACGTTCAGCTCTGAGAATCTGTCCGTGTCGGACGGAGAGGAAGGGAACACGAGCGAGCACTCTCACAGCGGACCCCTAGAAGCACTGAGCGCCAGTCAGGAGGAGCAGCTGGACGAGCTGCTTTCACACACACCGGAGATCCCCATCGACATCTCCACTCAGTCTGACGGCCTCTCCGATAAAGAGTGTGCGGTGCGCCGGGTCAAGACTCAGATCTCTCTGGGCAAGCTGTGCGCTGAGGAACATAGTTATGAGGTCAGCACCTCTGCACCACTGTTCCCGCTTAATACTCGGTTCTCATCTGGTATAGAAAATAAATGATCAGGTTGTTCTAAAGAAAATATAAAGAGAGGTACTAGTGTAGATTAGAGCAAGTTTGTATCTGAATTCACACCACCTTGTTGCAGTATGCCGTGTTATAAAAGTTATTGTTTTAGTAAGGATTAATACATGCTGCTCAGGGAAAATGATCAACACAAAGTACACTTGCTTAAAGTTGCTAGTTTTTCAAGAACAGTGACTCATCTTGTGCCAAATCACTTTGCCGAGAATTACATTGTTAGAAGTTATAAAAGAGGGCGGTACTGTGGACTCGCACCTTCAGGCCCAAGGGTTCGATTTCCTGCCTCAGGTCTGTGTGCATGGAGTTTACATGTTCAGGCACCCTGCAACCCTGAATATGAATGAAAAACAACAAATCATTCATTTTGTTACATCTGCCATACAAATTCCTGCCGTGTGTTAATATAGATGCAGTACCAGATTAGTGCAACTGAATTAATATGAAAGTTAGATTTCTCTTATGTGGAACTCTGGTCAATTCATCCTTAATAAAAGTAAATTTGACCGATCAGAATTGAGGAGTCGGGAGGCAAATACTGATCAATGGTGAAAAGACACCCCTTAAAAGTGTCAAACATAAGCCCAAATATGTTGATCATCCGTTTCCTGATACCATTAACTGCCCCCCTTTTTTTCTAGTTAATGCCAGACATCTACGTTGTGTCTAACTGTGTGTTGCTCATTCTCAGCTCGATTAAAAATATACTGTTAGAAATGGCGGCATCTTTTTAGTCAAGTCATACACACGTGGACAAAATTGTTGGTACCCTTCCGTCAATGAAAGAAAACTCACAATGGTCACATAAATAACTTTAATCTGACAGAAGTAATAATTAAAAAAAATTCTATGAATGTTAACCAATGAAAGTCAGACATTGCTTTTCAACCATGCTTCAACAGAATTATAAAAAAAAATAAACTCATGGAACAGGCCTGGACAAAAATGATGGCACCCCTAGAAAATACTGAAAATAATGTGACCAAAGGGACATGTTAATTCAAGGTTGTGTCCACTAATTGGCATCACAGGTGTCTACAATCTTGTAATCAGTCAGTGGGCCTATATATAGGGCTCCAGGTAGTCACTGTGTTGTTTGGTGACATGGTATGTACCACACTCAACATGGACCAGAGGAAGCGAAGGAAAGAGTTGTCTCAGGAGATTCGAAAGAAAACTATAGACAAGCATGTTAAAGGTAAAGGCTATAAGACCATTTCCAAGCAGCTAGATGTTCCTGTGACTACAGTTGCACATATTATTCAGAAATTTAAGATCCATGGGACTGTAGCCAACCTCCCTGGACGTGGCCGCAGGAGGAAAATTGATGACAAATCAAAGAGACGGATAATCCGAATGGTAACAAAAGAGCCCAGAAAGACTTCTAAAGAGATCCAAGGTGAACTTCATGGTCAAGGAACATCAGTGTCAGATCGCACCATCCGTCGTTGTTTGAGCCAAAATGGACTACATGGGAGACGACCAAGGAGGACACCATTGTTGAAGAAAAATCATAAAAAAGCCAGACTGGAATATGCCAAACTACATGTTGACAAGCCACAAAGCTTCTGGGAGAATGTCCTATGGACAGATGAGACAAAAATGCAACTTTTTGCCAAAGCACATCTGCTCTATGTTCACAGACGGAAAAATGAAGCATATGAAGAAAAGAACACTGTCCCTACTGTGAAACATGGAGGAGGCCCTGTTATGTTCTGGGGCTGCTTTGCTGCATCTGGCACAGGGTGTCTTGAATCTGTGCAGGGTACAATGAAATCTCAAGACTATCAAGGGATTCTAGAGAGAAATGTGCTGGCCAGTGTCAGAAAGCTGGGTCTCAGTCGCAGGTCATGGGTCTTGCAACAGGACAATGACTCAAAACACACAGCTAAAAACACCCAAGAATGGCTAAGAGGAAAACATTGGACTATTCTAAAGTGGCCTTCTATGAGCCCTGACCTCAATCCTATTGAGCATCTTTGGAAGGAGCTGAAACATGCCGCCTGGAAAAGGCACCCTTCAAACCGGAAACAACTGGAGCAGCTTGCTCATGAGGAGTGGGCCAAAATACCTGCAGAGAGGTGCAGAAGTCTCATTGACAGTTACAGGAATCGTTTGATTGCAGTGATTGCCTCAAAAGGTTGTGCAACAAACTATTAAGTTAGGGGTACCATCATTTTTGTCCAGGCCTGTTCCATGAGTTAATTTTTTTTTATAATTCTGTTGAAGCATGGTTGAAAAGCAATGTCTGACTTTCATTGGTTAACATTTATGGAATTCTTATTTATTATTACTTTTGTCAGATTAAAGTTATTTCTGTCACCATTGTGAGTTTTTCCTTCCATTGACCGAAGGGTACCAACAATTTTGTCCCCGTGTGTATATACGTGACAGCTGTTGCTTAGAATAAGTCGTGGGAAAGCCTTATTGAATATTGTGTGGGAACCCTCGTCATCATTATTACTCTGGAGCAGATGCTGCATTATAAAATAATGAGAATGACTGACTACAGAGAAAATGCATTCATAGCCAGACATGTTTGTATTTTCACATAATTAATTTTCTGATTTTCTCTCTCTCTCTCTCTCTCTGTGCCTCTTTCCTTCAGAACCCGCTGCACTTCGGCGATTCCGATTGCGACTCCTCAGAAGCTGAGTGCTCCGACGCCACCATCAGGAACAAGCAGCCGTGCGCTCCCTCATCCTGGTGAGCTCCTCTGACGAGCACACCTTCTGGAAGGAAAACCACCGCAATAACCGGGGGCATGCTGTAAAAGACCACGCCCCTCTGTTCATTCAGTCCCCGCCCTCTATCAAGCCCCACCCATCCGAGTAAGCTCAGGCAACTCTGGACTGACAATGTAGCTAGTGTAACATTTCATAATTTATTTTTCTGCATCCGAGGCAAAGACAAAACATGAAAAAAGAAAAAAAAAAATCAAGAAGTCTTTTAAATTCTAGCCTAGAACAAAAAGACAAAAATGAATGAGTGTATGTTGTTGGAATGGAACAAATGGTGCAAACTTCCAACCTGGAAATACAGTGATCATGGATTTTGTGTGATAGTGAGTGAGTTGGTGGTGGTGGAGAGATCACTCCGAATAAACACGGGACCCTTTAACAAAAACGCAAGCAGCCAGATCTGCCCTTTTTGGCTAAGAAGCCAAGACTCGCTAGCTACCTGGTAAAGCTTGAGTTTGTAATAAATGATGCCCTGTGATATCAGGGTCACTTCGGTTTGAGCACCAGCATGAACAGCACCTGTCCGTCCTCTCTCTCTCTTTTTTTTTTTTCTTCTTTTTTTTCCCCCTCCACATCTCTTCATCTCTTATTCCCAACCCTTGTGCAGTCTCAGCATGCCAGTTGGAGAACCAATCAGACTTTGCTGCTGAAACGCACACAGTGGAACACCATCTCGCTTTTAAAAAATGACACACAACAGAGTTTGTGTCCCTGAAATCAGTGTTGAAGCTGGAGGAAACCGGTCCAGCTTTCCTCTTACCTCAGGCATGAAGGATTGCGAGTCCGGGAAGATGACAATAACACATTCCTTTTCATGTTCGGATCTGTGTCTAGACCCAGGTTTTTCAGAAAGCCCTGGTCCTTCTCTATTCTTTACTCTCGTCTAAGCTTTTTACCATTCCAGGTCATTTGTATATTTAATGATTTAGATGATGTGAAGATGCAGCAGCCCTTTAAATCCCTCAGGGCTTGGTGTCATTTTGTTCCGTTTTTCTTCTTATATAAAGTGAGACTGAATGTTTAGTGTGAAGCGAGCGCCTTCGGACACACTCTAAAGGTTCAGCAATAACGCAGGTTCTGCTCAGGCTTAGAAGAATCCCGCTCAGGAGGCCTGTCTAGCTGGCTGGACAGACGCACCGGCAAGTTGTAGTGACACAAGGTAGTTGTAGGAAAAGTTTCACTTTTAAAAGTGTCTATTTTTGAGATTTGCTCTGAATTGCCTCCTGCGTTTTGATGATGCTCAGGTTAAGTCGAATGCACAGTGCAGCGCGTTTTCTCTTTTCTCCACTAGGGGGAGACAGAGCTGTGTGTTGCGTTGCTGTGAAAGAAAACCAAGCAACACGTCTTTTATATTCGTCTAAGCACTAGTAATGTTTCATTAGGATCAGCAGTCGTGATTAAGAGTTGTATTCCCTACTAATATTACCTGTTATTATGTTAAAATCACAGAATGAGGGATGCTGCATCTTATCATCGATTAATATACTGTATTCATTACCCGTGTGTGTTATTGGTGTGTGTGCGCGTGTGTACATTTGTGTAGTAGTTTAGACAGGATGGGCAGTTGAGCTTTAAATGGATTAGACTGGCAGTTAGCTGAGAGAGAGAGAGAGAGAGAGAGAGAGAGAGTGAGGGTTTCTATTTTATTGTCCTGATTTTACAGGGTTTCTTTGTACGTCAAAGTCTTACACCTGAATGCATTAGCAACAAATGAACAAAGCAACCCTGTTTACTTACTCCTGTTTAAGACCAATCTTCTTTCCAGTTTGTGTTATCCGACCAGCACGATTCGATTGGATGAAGGAGAAAAAAATACTCAGTCTGATCGAGAAGCACTTGTCTTGTAACCAGTAAGCCAGGACAACTTATGGACACACACCAACCTCATTTCTCTTGTTTACGTCTTTTAAAAAAAAAAAAGCTTCTGTGATTTTTTTATTTCACAGAAATCAGACACTTATTTACTTAAGAGTAAAATATGATCATGTCTTTCCATCTGCAGCACTATAATATTTTCTGTATAGTTAGGATTTATTGTGTTTTAATTTAATTTTTCTTTTTTTTTCTTTTTTTTGTAGCTGGCCTACACGGTCTTTGGATTAATTTATTTTTTGGACTACTAGTAAGTTTTGAATCATGTTAGTTTTCCTAATCATATCGACTTCTTTCTTAGATCATTAATAATTTGAAGTATTTATGGAAAGGGAGTGTTCAGCCTTTTTCTGAGTGCACGTCTGGGAAGAGTTGAGACCTTGAAATCATGTTTCAATCTGCTTCAGTATTTTGAATAGTTTCATCTTGGAGAGCTTGAGGAATAAAATCCTTCTTTCCCCGGAGAGATGCAGGAATCATTAGCACTCGATTTTGACTGTAGGTTTAACACATTGGACAGAGACTTGCTTACAACATTAAGTCCTAATTATGCAGTGCTATTTGTCAACTTAAATACTGACCGCAGAGGTTAGTCCTGTTTAACTAGCACCCGTAAATCTACTTATCAAGATCAATTACTGCTTGCCCTGCACACAAGTTTGGGCATTTTATTTATTTATTTATTTTTGCTTAGTGCTTTTGGTTTAGTAAATAAGCTCAATATTGTGATATTGATCTTGTTTATTAAAACAATGGGTCTTTTATTACACTGATGAAAAAAGAACAAAAAACAGATGGACTTCACTTCAGTGTGTTATTTGCCATACCGTCTGTATTCCGTAATCTGACGGATAAAGTCTGAATGCTCTCAGTATTTAAATCAGGGTGAAACTTTGCTATTAAGTCAATTTTATTTTATTTTTAACAATTTTACAACCCTCTTGCTGTATCACATTTCTCTGGTTCTTTTTTTCTTGGTACATTCATCTTATTCCTTCTCACATCGTTCTCACTCCGTTTTCAAGTAATGCATAAACGGTTATTTTGTTATAAACTATTTTTGTGCAGGACATGTTAAACTCTGAGCTATTTTTCTTCTCCTTCAGTATGTTTCTTACTCATGTCCCGCCTCCCCTAAATCCTATCTTGAATGGCGTTCTGATCTACCAACCCTAACGATTTCCTGTATTAGCCTGTGTACAGTGCAGTGGGAGCAGGAAGGAATAAAATCAAAGCAAACAACTGCATGGAATAAAACGCTGATGTACTGTATCAAACCCTGTCGGCTTTTTCTTTTTACACAGCAAATGTAGACGTGATCTTCGATCATCGGGTGTTTGCAACAAGAAAAGGAAAGTCCTTCAGATGATACTGATATAGTGTTTGTTTTAATGTCTCTTGAGCAAAGTGCGCAAGCTTTATTGCTCCGCTGATAAAATCTAGACTACAGTGTGAGCATGATAAGATGTGTCTGCAAGTCCAGCTTTACTCTCCTTGCTCTTACAGCTATAGACCTTTCCTATTAGCATCAACGTAGGTCCTGAGTAATATATACTTGATAAGGATAATTAGAGAAGCCGAGTTTTCGAATGATTTATTGTTTTGACTGGGAAAAGCTTATAGATAACCACTGGATACAGAACACACCCTGGATGGTTCAAAGTCCATTTGCAGCAAACAATACACTCGCACATTAGCACGCTCATTCAAACAGGTTTTTTTTTTTTTTTTTTAGAGAGGTTTAGAACAAACCAGAGAACTCTGACGAAACTCTTAAAGACAAAGGGAGAACATGCAAAAGTGTATAATCAGTAACTTGAGCTCAGGATTGAACTTTAATTTTGCCGTTCTGAGCTCAATGCTGCCTGTGATTGATGCGTCTTGTGAATTTAAAAATTATTAGGCATGTTTTCTTGTGGCATGTTTTCTAACAAAACATTGTGCATATATTGATTGACTGTGCTTTTTTGCACCATATAAATGCACTTGTGTATTAATGTAATGCATTTGATGGTTATACTCTCCTTCCTTCCTCCATCATTGAAAAGATACCATCGCAGGATCCAACTTGCATGATGCTTATTAACATGTTTGTATGCATTACCGACGTTAGAAACTAATGATGTTTTGTGCACATACAACTGTGTAAAAGGTGGACCAAGGTTACAGTCACAGTACTGTAGGTGATTTGACTACTTCAAATTACCCCAGGTGTGAAAGAGGGACGCGAATATGTGTGTCTGTGCAAGATGCCCTGCAATGGACTGGCACCACATCCAGGGGGATACTCTTGGGGTCATGCTAGCAACATGCTAATCATGCTTGCATCATGTTGGCAACATTCTATTGTTGTTAGCAACATTCCATTGTGGCTAGCAACATTCTATTGTTGTTAGCAACATTCCATTGTGGCTAGCAACATACTAATATTGTTGTTAGCAACATTCCATTGTGGCTAGCAACATACTAATATTGTTGTCATAATGCCAGAAACCTGCTGATCATCTTGCTGTCATGTTAGCATCATGCTAGCAACATGCTAATATTTTTTAGCATCATGCTAGCAATATACTAATATCGTGAGCATAATGCTAGCAACAGGCTAATCGTGTTAGCAACATGCTAACAGCATGCTAATGATGTAGCTAGGGTGTGTCTTATGAGCGTCATGATAAATGTGTTCCTATGGACGTTGCTGGGGCAGTTTACCACTCACCCCTTAGAAAAGTCATGTCAAGCCCCCCCATTCCCGAATAAGCCGAACGAGATGACACCTCTTTCATGGGTCTACAACAAACAGAACAGTACTAGTCATGCACCAACTTTCCCATTACATGTCAAAGCGGCAAATTTTGTGCCCTGGCGGTAAGATCTGACACAGCTTGTCATCTTCAAATGTGGTAAATTTGAGATTTCTACCAAATTCTCGCTCTGCACTTCAATCCGTCAAAGTTGGTCTCAATGGTAAGTCTATGGGATTTTTTCCTCATTACATGTCAATGGGGAAAATTTGGGCACCGTTTGTGCCCTATGGATACAACTTATACCCCCTTGCGGGTATGTTCTGTCACAGCTTGCAAACCTTTTCAAATGTGGTAAATTCGAGATTTCTGCTAAATTCTCGGTCTGCGCTACAATCCGTCAAAGTTGGTCTCAATGGTAAGTCTATGGGACTTTTTGAGGCAATTAACCACCCACCCCATAGCCCTCCATTCCAGGATAAGCCGCACAATTTGACACCTCATTCATGGGTCTACGACAAACGGTGTGGGACTAGTTATGCACCAAACCTTTTGTACGGAAGAAGAAAAAAAAAAAGAAGAAAAATAATAAGGCTGTGAGATAATAATAGGTAGTGCTTCACTTTGCAAGCACCACTAATTATGAGAGAACAAACTCCCTTGCTACACTATTGCCTTTTCCCAGTGTTTCACTAGTAATGAGATCCCATCAAGGTAGAATGTTTCTCAGTGCGCCAAAGCCATGATTGCACTGCCTGCTTCATGTCTGAAAAGCCTGCCTCCCAGGAACTCGTTTAATTTCTCGAACATGTCGAAATGCCCTGATCGACGTCAGGACTGTATGGGGGATGCGGCAATAACTCTTAGCTGAGTTCAAGTGTGAACATGCAATTGGTGTTGGTGAAAACTTGTCTGTGGGGACTGTACACACATTTAATCTGTCAATCTGTCTTTCCACTTGCTGAATATTTAAAACAACAGGAACAACTGCAATTGTCTCTTGACGAGGCACCTAGTCATTCATAGACGCACTGCCTTCTTTAAAACGTTTACACTATTCAAAAGTTTTAATGTGAATAAAGTCTCCTGTAAATGTAAATCGGTTTTAGGCCATAATTTCTGAGACATTTCATCACAATTCCCGCGTTGATTTGAACGCCCCATTTGTGTAAGGTTACAAGCATCAAAGTCAACAAAGTCCTAATGATTTCAGTGGGAGATAGATAGATATATATATATATGATCTCTATTTAGGGGGTTGTGGAATTTTAATTAAAGGGATTAAAAAAGTTGGGTCAAGCTTTTATTTGTCACATATACATTACTGCACAGGGACATTCTTTTATTAGCATGTCCCAGCTTGTCCCAGCTCCTAGGAATTTGGGGTCAGAGCACAGGGTCGGCCATCATAGGACACCCTGGATCAAGCGGGGTTAAGTCTCTTGCTCAAGGGCCCAAAAGTGGCAATTTGGTGCTGCTGGGTCGGCTTAACCCTCTGACCTTCTTTACTCAGAGCCTTTTCACACTGAGATAACACTGCCCTAAGCATTGTTGTAGCCTGGAATATAATGAATAATGCCTACATACATGCAATGAGGTCTAAAAGTCAGATTATATTAATGACAAATTGGGTGAAAATGTAATAATTTTCTTTTCTTTAAATACGTAAATGAATTTACATTAACTTTTTTTTTTTGCTTTGAGTGTTCACAGTTGGACAGTTTTTGCAAAAGCTAACGTTCCATTTTGGATCCTTTCCGCCAGCGTGTTGTCTGAACCTGTTCTTAATAGACGAGATACGATTAGGCATGAGAGAAAATCTGACCTTTTGTCCGAGGTGGTTATTTCCTTACTGATATTAATGGTAATAAAGGATGATAAAAGGAAAACATTGGACATATACACTTTTTTTTTATGTTTAAAATTTCCCCCAAAAAACTTGTACAAAATAATTTTTTTTTTTCCAATTTCAAATGAAAAACTACACATTTACAGTGTGTGCTTCTTTACTGTATCCTACATATGTAGTGTTTTAATTTCAGTTCATCTGCTTTTGTTAGTTTATAGATGCTTTATTAGCAATTAGTTGAGGAGGAGCAGGAGAAAGCAATGAAATGTATAGAGGTTTGGGTTCTGTCCTGTAAAGTTAGTCGGATTCATCAGTTAGCTAGATTTTGCAATGTGAGCAACGTGCAGATGGGAAATTCCAGAGCAATGGCGCTGAGACACGCCCACAATGGGCGGAGCCACATATCGTGTTTATCCCCGGAAGGTCATTTGAGCGCTCTAAGGAGAGGTGTGTGTGTGTGTGTGTGTGTGTGTGCGCGCGCGTGTCACAGACTGCCCTAAAGCTTCTACCTGTTACAGTATTGTGGTGTTTCCTTCACTGGGTGCTGGTGCAGTGTTAACTCGGGGTTTAAAATGACTTCTCAGGGTTTGGAGAAGCTCCGCATGACGGGTGCTGGGAAAGCCTTAGCCGTGTTGACCAGTGGAGGAGATGCTCAAGGTACAGTAAAAACACACACACACACACAGACATGCTTATGTGGCAGATGTGCACAGCTGTTTTGCAAACGAAAGTGTTTTGCAACGCTACGCAAAATCGTACACGCATGCATTCAGGTTACAAGGCATCAAAAAAAGATCAAAGTTGTTTATTTCCGTTACATTGTAGCGTCAGTGTTGCATTTTCCGCTTTAAACTGCTGACACCCTGGAAGCTAAGTGTAAAATAAATAAATACAAGTTTATCAAATAAAGCGACATCATGACTACAGCTCGTGTTCTGCGCTTCCATATTGTTTAGTACAGTATTGTGACCTTTTTCTTTTTTTTTATTGGACGTAACCATGGCAACGTAGCTGACGGTGACGCACTGTATTTCCTCACCGTCAAGTATGGAAGTATGGGCTTGTAGGAAAAGGGCGTGTCTCTCAGTACGTGCAGTCAGACATGTTCTCTCTACTGTACCCTCTGCATCACACTGCACTGTTTACTCATTAACACACACACACACACACACACACACACACATCAGTCACATGGTTGCACTGCATATCACTACAGAAGATCAACACTACTCAGTGAAACCAAAACAAAAGAAAACGTACAGAAACCTGATCTGGAAAAAGAGCTGATATGGAAATCCGATCACTTTTGTTTCACAAGTTTGGTGTCACAACTGATTTGATTGACATGCTAATGAATTGCATCAACATGCATGTTACTGTAATCTGTGCTCACATGCCTTGCTGCTGAGAAACAATCTTCCTGGATAGATTTTTACCCTCCATAGTATGCACAAAAAGGAAGGATGCTTGTTTGGTTGTTTATTTATGTTCATTCATAGTTTATTTATTTGTAGTTTCTACTTTTTATTTGCTTATTTTATGCAGTCAGTGAGAACCTTTTATATTGTTGGTTATTGTTTTATGTGGATTTTATTTCATTTCTTTTCTTATTATTGTCTGTTTTTATAGTCTGT